>PVKA01002303.1:0-127657 GCA_004027165.1 Ctenomys sociabilis | reverse complement strand
CAAGGAGATTATGGAGCCACAGAGGAAAGAGACTGAAGTTCTAAAGTGTGCCTGGGGAGAGTCACATGAAGAGAAAACTTTCTCTCAAGCTCTCACAGAGAGCAATCTGGTCAAGCATTGGCTGTGACTCATCCACATGGATGACACAGACAAAGGAACTACAGAATAATGTACAGGACTACAAGATAAACCCTGAGAGCACTTCAATGACCACATAGGAAATATAAAATTCTTGTGTTGGTATATAAGTCTTGATCTACCTAGGTCTTAACCTCCAGCAGAAAAGTATAAAAATGAACTATACATCGTGAGCCCATAATATTAAGCTGAGCTGTAAATGGATATGGTCGACAATTTCTTTGAATAACTCACTATGGTTGTAGAATGCTGGACTGTGTTGGATTGTGGTGTCGAGTTCAAGCACCTAAGTTAGTTGAATGTCAATGGAGTGCCCACTTTTGACAGGTGTAGACAAAGGAAGGGTTGTAGAAAGAAAAAGTCATGATGTGTGTGTATAGACAGTACAGTTGGGAGAGATAACACTGTGCTTCTACATAATTCTATGAGAGGCAAGATCTGCACTAATGGTGGTTGGACAGGATATTATGTAGGCTTTTAGTACTATGGTCATCCACTAGGTAAATAATTATTGAATTTTTGATATAATTCAGGTATAAAAAAATAAGATAAGTAAGCAACTACACTCTTAATTCACTGATAAGAGATATCTGCTAAAATAATATCTGTAAATATAATATCATATATGCACCTTGTACAATACCAAAACTTTATGAAAATAGTTTGCAATTTATTAATTCATCAAATGTGTATGGTTAAGGTGTCTTGAAACTGTCTGATTGACATTTGTATTTTAATAAAATAAAAATAAATGAAAAAAAAAGTCATGAGATTCAAATACTTGAATTCAGTAGCAGTAGAGAATTTTTTTCAAACTTGGAAGAATTTTAAGGGTTCAATAGAAATGGGCATGGTGGAATTCCTTTATAAGAACAAGGAATGGTAGATAGGGTGATATAATGGAGCAGATCACTTTTTTGTCTGCTGGGTTAAAAACAAACGTGGAATATCACGAGTTAAAATGGTATGAGAATGTCGCATAGCATCTCTAGGGTAGGAACTCTAGGACATATAATTGGACGTCAAACTGATGGAATTCAGTGGATTTGGTATCCAGGTTAATCTGTTTCCATCCTTGCAGATGGTCTTAGGTATGGTAACCTGTGACAATTCCTTTAAAATCCTATTGATAGATTTGAAATTAGTTTTAAAAGTAGTTGTCAACCACTATTGAATACTTTAAAAATAATAAAATAAAATAAATTGACATTAACATTTGACTTTTCCTCTTTCTGGTCACCTTGTTGGACATATATTCACCAAGTGGCTCTGTTTCAGATGTTCCAAGTGCCAGGAATTCACTAAGAAATGAAATAATTGATTCCTTGACAAAATGGAGCCTGTATTCTAGCAAGGCAGAGAAAATCAGTGATAAATTGTACAAGAGAAAATGCTGTAATAAACCAGATGATGAAAATTAAAATTTGAGCAGCTCTAATGAATCTTCAAATAAAAATTGTTCCAAAATTCAGATCTTTGAAGAGCAATATCACAACATACCGTGAAACTTGGTTTCATGTACAAAATTATCAAAAACTATTGTATGAAATTACCTTTGAGCTATTCATATAAGTTAGGTATGAAACATAAATGAGTCTTACATTCAGACTAGAGTCTCATCTCTAAAACATATATTGCAATGAGTGAAGAAAGAAACACTAAGAAATATGAATTACTCCTGGTCCCAAGTATGTCAGGTAAAGGATACTCAATTTATACATCCAAACTAGAGTGAGATAGAAGTATCTAGAGAAGTTGAAAGTACATGCCAGGTGGCAGATTGGAAAGTTAACAGGTGATCTAAGGACACGTGATTGAGATGGAACCCCTGGGGCAAAGAGCTCAAGGGGGTCAGGGAGTGAGCCAAGGGTGAGTTGGGAATAGCCAGCTAAAAAGAGCAGCCACATATTGCCTGTGAAGTGTGAGCATTTCTGAAGTGCAGTGTGTAGGGAGGTGAGCAGTAGAAGGGATCAGGAGGGCAAGGGGAAATCAAGGCAAGGATGGTTAAAAGGGCAGACTTTGAAGCAGAGAACACTTGTCAGTCAACATTTTGTGACTATCTACCCATAATTGCAAACTTTCATTTAGTCCCAACACACAACCATTTTGGTGTCTTTCTTCCAGTGTCCTGGGGTGGAAAGATGTTCTTTGTGAATCCCTAGGGAGGACTGGCTTATCTGCCAGCTGATACTGGCCACACTGGCAATATGCCATCATTCAGCTTGGACGGATTCTTCTGAGTCTGTTTTTGAGAGACTTTAATATCTTATCTATTTATATGGAGAAAAAAACACACAGTTCTTGAATGTTGTATATGCCAGTTAAGGGATAAACTGAATTGCTTACCAACATATTGCTTCCAAAATTCAGTCTATAAAGAAAAAAAAAGGCAAATTAATGGTACCATTCAAAATATTTTCATGTTGACTTCTCTTTTATACCAGTTACAGTGCAAAAGTATATGTATTTTAAAATTCCAAAGAAAAATATGTTTTTTTAAAAAAATTTCTCTGTCCTTTGTTCTGGATCTGAAGCGTAGTTTGTGGGAATACTCACAGTTTTTTCAGTGTTTTCAAAAACTTCTCTTGCTTCTTCAAAATTACACCGTTCTTCCCAACATTCTCTCTCAAGGTTTCCTTGAACAAACTCTTCTAATTTCCCTGAATTATACCTCTTCAGCCGATTCAGAATTTTGGTGGCATTTTCATGATCAAGAAAAACTGAAATGTAAAAAGAACTATTCTTTAGTTAAAAAAGAAAACATTATGCAAATTAAATACATCTTTTAAGAAAGGCTTTGTTTTTAATCCAAGTAATCCAAAAGCCAATTTCTCCTTAGGGCATGGAGCCAAAATCTGTAATGTTCTCTCAGTACTGTATATACATGGAGATTTAGGAATTAAAATTCAATTTTAGTTTTAGTCAGGTGAGCTCCAATAATAAAAGGTCAGATTCTCAATTGTACTTGAATTTACTTTGGATGGAAAGGAAAGTTCTCAAGCAGTTAACCTCACATTTTGTCATCGCTTGAAAATAGCTTATTGCAGATCCTTGCAAGGTGATTCATCACCCTGGCTGGACTGTGTTTTCAGGATGCAGTTGTCCAATGACTTTGCAACAAATGTGTGTTGAGGAAAGAAGCCCAATTATTGTCTAGCTGCAAATGTGACCCCAGTGTCTTTCATTGGTTAGAAAAGAAAAAAAAATCACTGCATTAATTTTTTTTTTTAAATTCTCAGACACAGAACACCTTTGGCTGGTATATGCAGTAGGTATTCCAGAAACTTAAGTAGTTCTCAGGAATTCAGTGTGTGGTTTATTTTAGCTACATCTGTCTAGTCTTCAGAGACTCCAACAATCTGGAAGGTAGAACCCTTTCTCTGAAATCCTTCTCACCTGCTTTCCATCCGCTTCCAAGTCTGTCTTTTTTTCTATATAAATATGTATATATAGGCACTTACATCTATGGGCATGTAATAACAAAAGCTTAAGAAAGTAGCCTGCAGTTTCTTTTTTTCTTTTTCAAGAGACCAGTAATAGATCTACTATCAAATGAACAGGACCAAATATGTATAAGTTGAAATTTCCAGGGCATTTGGGACTATTTTCTCATTAACTCCAAAAAGAAAAAGAAATGAAAGAAAGAAACTGAACTTCATTACCTTATTTTCATTGCAGCTGTTCACTTTATGAAGCATTCTATTGCCTTGCTGTCCTCGCTCTGCAAGTCCCCACACTCACTTTTCTCTTGCATTTAGCCTAGCCTTTTTCTTGACTCTTTACTTGCCAACTTTTTCATTCCCTTTATCCTTGTCAATGTTGTGCCTCCCCAGCAATGCCAGGCTCTAGAACTGTGCAGCTATCTGCCATATTGCTTCTCCTCTGAGGCAGCTGCTGAACATTTGGAAGGGGAGGGGAGCTGGATCACCAAATGCACCAGGGTGCCATCACACATTTATGCCTGTCAGCCTCTCCAGGTCTTTCTTTCTGCTCAGCAGTTCATTTACTTGGCCCTGGGCACTCCTAAATAGCACCCACGTCTGTAACCATTTATAGCATGGTCAAGTGAAGAACTAGGACTTAGAATCAGAGCACACAGACCTGGGTTTGAGTCACCAATCAGAGTCCCATTTATGGTGCGACCTTGGGCAAGTCACATAATGCATGAACCTTAATTTTCTCAAATATACAATGAATACTCGGGAGGCTGAGGCAGGAGGATTGTTGCGAGTTCAAGACCAGCCTGAGCTACAAAGTGAGCTTAAGGCCAGCCTGAATTGCATAGTGAAACCCTGTCTCAAAAAGACAAAAAAAAAAAAAAAAAAAAAAAAAAAAAAAAGAAAAAGAAAAAAAATATACAATGAATGTGAAGGTAACATGATGCATGTAATTCTCTACCTATGTTGACAAGATCAAGGATATAATGTGTAGATAGACATATGTCCATTTACTTTCCTTAATTTTCTCAATTCTCTTTAGCTCTTTAGTGAATTTCTGTGTCTTTTTCTTCCTCACTATGATCCATGAAATAGAACCGTTATTGTCATAATCAGCCATTACCTCCTGAAAGACAATTTTGATCTTATGAATTTCTGGCTGCTCTAAAAAGTTTCTAATAGCTGATCTCTTCTCTTGTAGGAAACACCTTTATACAGTTCACCCCTTGTCCCTCTTGCCTTTGCTTTAATTCTCATTACCCACTTACCCGCTGAATTAGTTAATTCCCTGTCCTTCACATGACACTTAAATTCCCAGGCTCTCCCAGGCTTCAACCTTAAGTCTTCTCTTTTCATTTTGAAAGTCTGCACTAGGTTGAGACTAGGGAGAGAAATACAATGTAACTACAAGTAACTACAAGGTAACTACACATATAAGGACACCTCCCTCTTATAGTGTACAAGTATATTCATGCCCTATAGGCCTCCCTTGCTGCACTGTCCTTGGATCCTGGCCCTTTCAACGCAGTTACTGAGTGCTTACCTACTAACCCCAGCTACTTGCTCAGTGCCACAATGTTCATGCTTATTCTTGGATGCTCACACACACATGGCTGAAACTGCTGGTTATACCACCTGGACTCTTGAATCTCCCCTTCTAAGCAGACTTATTTTCTGGAACTCACACTGTCTTTCCAGCTCCCTATCTGTATACCACAGTAGGGCTGCTGCTATTTAATGTTTACATTATGTTTTTGCTGTGTTCACCACTGCTCAGTACTTTGCCTCCATTTTTAATGTCGCTTCTTCCTCACAATAGGCCTGTGACACCATAGGTCTCATTTCATGGGACCATGTGATCTGATTTATGTAAATGAGGACAGCTAACACCCCTACAGGCTGAGCAATTTGCTCAATGTAACATATTAAAGGATTTAGACTTGACAGTCAGACTACTAGCCTATACCCTTTGGCACAGTTCTGTGTCCCAACAATTACATCAAACTCAAAGTGGCCAAGATATACTTTATATAGCTTCTCTTCATTTTCCACACCCCATCATCATTAAGTCACATCAGTCCTACTTCTTTAATATCATTTTCTGTACAGCATTGTATTGGTTTCAGCCCTTGTGCTTCCTCTGGATGATTACAGCAACCTTAGGATTGCTCTCCCCTAGCCTTTCCCTCCAATATAAGTTCATTAGAATATTCCAACCTGAGCCTGCCACTCAGCCATGAGTGCTACTTCTTATGCTTACACACTACTTACACAATGCATTCTATTTTAACTCCCAGGCTTCTTAGTTTAGGGCCTTTATTATCTGATGATCTGGCCCAGAGAAGTTCTTCTGCCTCATTTGTCAAAGTCAATATTCAATCTAGATGGAGCTCCTAAAGTGCCCCACATTGCTGTGGATCTGGATCCTTCCATATGAAGGATCATTTTTTCTCCATGGAATGCACAGATCAGGTATTTAAGGATTATGAGATTATAAAGACTCAGGTCCTGACACTGGCACTCTGTTGGGTCTCTCACCATTTATTGCATTCCTTCTTTTGGGCTCCATTATCATGTAGAACATATTTTATTAAATAATATTAAAGCTTTTTGCCTGGTCTTATGGGGATTTTGGTCAAAAAGAATGCCTGGTCTCTCCCTATGTCTCTAGTTCTTTGCCACAGTACCTACTGTCACAGTACTAATCCAGTAATGTCTGAATGAATGAAAGTTTTGATCCGTATAATTGATGAAACTGAATTGGTTTCACTGAAAAATTTTGATTTCAAAATTTCAAATCACCACAATAATACCTCAGAGGAGCAACTGTGAAAATATCTCTCCTCCTTTTAGAAGACAATGACTGTTTAACACAGTTCAGCGCTATGCACTAATACTGCTCATGGACAGGGGCACTCCCCAGGCCCATTCCTCAATACCCTATTATTCTTAACTATAGTAGTTCCAGAATGCTAGTGCCTTTCTCAAAATTCAGTATTGTCTACAATTCATACATTTAACTTCCCTTCAGGATTACCTGTAATCATTATTTCCCAAGCTCTGAAATCCTGGCTTCTCTTTCTTTCTATCCTTTTTCCTGTATCTGAGATTTTTCTGGGGGTAGCAATGCTTTTGAAATCAGCATCTCACCACTTCTTTCAAAGAAAGAATCTTTTGTCTTCCCTCATGTCACACTGATGAGATATAACTAATGAATGGCCTTTATGCTCTGTTTTGTAAATTTTCTAACATATTTTCTTTAGCCCTTAACTTTACCCACTCTGCTAGTTCAACTTAACCTTTGCATTCTCACATCATTATTTCAGCTTTTCAGTCTGATTGCAAAGCTGACATCATGTCTAGAATGGATGCTAGAGAGCCAGTCTGCTTTCTGGGGACACTTAGGGTTGGCACCCCTGATCATGGATCTGTCAGCTACTAGAGCTGTTTCTAGTAGGTTGACAAGTAAGTGTGATAAATGTTTCCTATGAGAACATGTAGTTTTTCCAAATGGAAGTGTTCTTATCTGCATACCTTCCTCTAGGGTACTGTGAGAAATACAAGTCATTGTCCTTATGAGAAAACAAAGTAAAAAAAAAAAAAGAAAGAAAACAAAGTCATGGTAATGTATGTTGCATTAACTAAGTTTCTACTTTTTACATCAATTTGTAGACTTGTTTTGGATTTCTAGGGAGCTCCACTGAGTATTGAGTTTCTTCAAATATCAACTCTAAGACATATGGGATCACATACACAAAGCTTTATTGAGATATCCATAAAAAACATTCATAGCCAGGCATACTGGTGCATGCCTGTGATCTGAGCATATGGGAATCTGGGGCATGAGGATCATTGTGAGTTCAAGACCAGCCTGGGCTACAAAGTCAACTCCAGGCTATCTTGAGCTGCATTGCAAGACCCTGCCTCAAAATGACAATAAAACCCCACACATTCATAATAAATAGAACCTCACTAATGAAAGTTAACATTTCTACTTAACTAACACTTTAAATGTGCATACAATTAAAAGTATATGATTTTAAAAATCAGTCATCTTTGTCTTAACCATCTAGAAGAAAATTATAAAAACGAGGTATAAAAAGTAAAGCTACATTAATATGCTGAGCTGTAAAAGGCTCAAGTCAACAACTTCTGATAATGTCAGTCCTATGGAAAACCCAATACTATTATGGACTACTGGACTACTTTGGATTATTTTGCTGAATTCAGATACCTGCAATATTTAATGGCAATGGAACACTCATCTCTGACAAAATTAAACATAAAAGGGGATACAAATGGAGGAGTATTTTGTATTGATTTGGTATATAATATATACCAAATATATATATGTGTATATACCAAATAGGATAGATATATAGCTACATTCTCTTAATTCATTGAATAGAGGGACCTTTTCTAATAGTGTTTATAAATAGAATATCATGTCTGCATCTTGTACAACAAATTACCACTGAGAAAATAATATGCAATGTATTAATTATTGAAACTGTCCTGCTAACCTATTTTGAAACTGTCTCATTGCTATTTGTTTCTCTATGAAAATAATTAAAAAAAGTAAAAATCAAAATCATGCTTCATTATATAGCTTTAAAATTTTAAAACATGTCATTTACCTTCAAATAAGACTTTCTGTTTAAACAAGACCATAATTTGTGATTTGGTTGCTTCCCTGTTGATTTTAAAGCAGTTTGAGTCTAGGAAACTAATGACGGGTTTCCCCCCATCAGTTCTGCTCTTCCCTTATCAATTTTCCCAATCTCAACGTTTTTTGTAAACCCAAGAGACAAATATTTTTCTGAGAGGAATTACACTGTCAAATCATAAGCTCAACAGCTTCTACAAATAAAAATTCAGCATAAGTATTGTAAATCTATTTAGTTTTAAAAATGAAGATGGTAACTTAGACAACAAAGAACCAGTACGTACCAATCTACATACTGGTACTACTGGAATCTTAACTAGTGCTGTAAATTCATGTAAGAAATGTTTAGTGAAGACAGACCCAGACATTATTTACTCTAAAAGACAAGTGCCTTCAATGAATTTTGCAAAAAGAAACAAACCTGCACATTCGGCACTGAGTAGGTATCCAAAAAGGCAGATGGTGACGAGGCCCCACGATTCTGCCATGATCGTGGTCAGGAGGTGCATAAGTTCTGCTTGTAGATTGTGCAAGTTGCAAGGCTGATCAATTGTTCCAAAGTACAAGCAGAGCTGTATTTACTTCTGGGAAATAATATCCATCTCTCTCAGCAGACCTTTGGGCTATTTCCAATAGCCTCTTGGGTCATCTGAAAGAACTGGCAGTAGTCATCATTAAAGTTAATCTCTGATTACCTAGGGTTCTGCTGTGCTAACCAAGTTTGAGTCTGAAACAGAAAGTGACATATTGGTAGAGTGGAGAGAAATGTAGTGACTATAGTTGCCACATGGTATCAAAATACACCAGTGGGTTCCATTTTTATCTTTGTCAGGGAAGGGTAACACCATGTCATTTAAAGGTAAAGATACAGAAAACAATAAAATTTTTTGGTCACTCACTTTGAAATACTTAAATATGCTTGAATCATCTGATGGATATTTTTAATGTTCTCTATTGCGAGGAGTTTATAGCCTTTCTAGTGATATATACTATGCTGTGAAACATATGGATCCTGCTTCAGAACATATATATGTGTGTATATGTATACACATGATACATAAACATATATATTTGTACACACATGCATATATATATATATATACACACACACACACAAAGTTGTGAACACTATAATAGTTCATAGTAATATGTAAAAATATACTATCACTTGCCTTTCTTTCTGGTATTAATTTTTTTAATAACCTGCCAAACTACCAAAATAATTGTGCACTTTTCATTTCTACTAGCAATAGATCAGTGATCCAGTTTGTGTGCATCCTTAGAAGAATTTGATCTGGTCAATATGTTTTGGTTTACTCATTATGAGAGATATGTTTCAAAATTTCATCGTGTTCATTCTCATTTTAATTTTTATTAGTACACATTTGCAGTACATAATGATCACAGTCCTCATGGGGAATTGGTGCATGTATACCACACATTTTAATTACTTTTTCTATCCCTGTTCGCTCCCTTTCAGTTTTCTCCCTCCCTCTATCTCTTGGTCCTCTTCCCTTTTGCAAAAGATCAATCTCTCCTCTTCTTGTTATATGTTTTTATCCTGCTATTTATTTATATTTTGGGGGTCTCATGTAAGAACCAAAACATGATATTTAATCTGGTAAATCTGATTTACTTCATTTCATGAAAAAATATTCACAATTAATGCAAATTATTTTTTTTTAACTTTTGTGCTTTAGGGAAGGGCCTACAGGGTGTTCAGAGTCTCACTACTAGATTGAACTGACTCATAGTGATCCCAAGAGCTGGAATTACAGGCAAGCACCATGTGCCCAGTCTCAATTGCTGTCTCAGTGTGCTCTGGGAGCAGGGCCAGCACAGCAGACCCAGGGATTGAACCCCTGTCCCCTGAACCTGTTTGTAGGTGCTTTAATCCACTGAGCTATTTGGCTGGTCCAATAAGAGCAAATTAAAAGAGTGAAATTATATCTTCCTTTCCAAAGAATGGCTATCATGAAGCGATCAAATAACAAGTGCTGGTGAGACTATGAGGAAAAAGGGAGTACTTCTGCATTGTTGGTAGGAATACAAACTAGTAACACCACTCTGAAAATAAGAATGGGTATTCATTAAAAAATTAGAAAGAGAAATTCTACCTGACCCAAGTATTTCCTTTATGGGTTTCTTCTCAAAAGAGTTAAAGACATCCTATTGCAGTGATGCATGCACACCATGCTTATAATAGCAGTACACCATGCAATAGCTAAGTTTTGGCTCATATCTCCATCAACAGATAAACAGATAAAGAAATATCTACACTACTGACTTGTGATGCTGAGTGGCAGATAATTTGAGCACCTTCTGATTTAACTATTTATTGTCTGTACATCCTCTTCAGTGAAATGCCTGTTCATCTCTTGCCTATTTTCTAATTGGATTGTTTGATTTTTCTTAATGTTCAGTTTTTAAACTTGTTTATGAATTCTGGACCCAAGTCCTTTATCAGTTGTTTGGTTTGAAAATATTTTGTTCAGTTCTCAAATTTATCTCCTCATCCTGTTGATGAGGTCTTTCACAGAGCAGAACATTTTAGTTTTGACATAGACTAGTGGATCATTTTTTTTTTTTCTTTTGTGTATCACCTTTGGAAATCTTCCACTAACACTAGATCCTTAGGACTTTTCTAATGTTTTAGAAGTGTATAGTTTTTACATTTGGGTTTATATCCATGCACCATTTTGAGTTGATTTTTGTATAATGTATAAGGTTGGGGTCAAATTTCATGCTTTACCCTGTGCAATTCCTCTATCACCCTGTTATAGTAAATACTGTACCTGTGTAGAATAACATCTGTAATTGTTTCAGGGAGCATGTTTGCATCTTGTTTTGGGTCTATTTGTAGGTATCGCATACTATTTCTAGTAGTACATTTTCATGATTATTGTGACTGTATGGAAAGTCTTTATATCAGGTAGAGAAATTCTATTTTACTCTTCTATGGAAAGACTATAATAAGATTCTAAGGATTTATACGCTTTTTCTATTTAGTACAGGGTCTACAGAATGTTCAGAGTCTCACCACATAGATCGGGCTAGTAGTGATTCTCCTGTTTTCAGCTTCCCAAGTGTTGGGATTACAGACACGGGCCACCAGTCTCAATCGCTATCTCAGTGTACCCCGGGGGTGGGGTCGAGGCAGACACAGCCAGCTGGGTTTGAACCCAGCTGCTTTTTTGTGCCTAAGCAGGCACTTTAGTCCACTGACCTATTTGACCAGCCAAAAGCCTCCTTTTTCTTTTTTAAAATTGTTTGTTGTCAAAATTTATATATGTATGATGATTACATTCATCATAGGAAATTTGTACCTATACATGGTATATCTTAATTACTTTTTTATTACTATTCGCCTCTCCTCTCTCCAACCCCTTTTCCTCTCCTTATTTACAAAGCTTTGTTTATATTTTATCCTTTATTGCTCATATTTTTCCTTTCTCTTCCATTCCATGATTGACTTTTCCCTTTGAACAATTACTTCCTACTTTACAGTATCTATTATATATTTTGGTTATTTACACTTGTATCATCTCATACATGACAATGCGATATTCACAAATATGTGTATTATTTATTTCACTTGAAAGTATAGTTTCAGCATACGTTCATTTAGCTATAAATGTCTGAAATTTACCCTTTGTTATGGATAAGTAATACTCCATTAAATTAAAAACACATATTTTTTCAACCATCTGTCATCCGTTGAGTATTTGGGTTGTTTTCTTTTTTTTTTTTTTAACCTCTTTTTTGTCAGAACCACGGATTGAACTCAGGCCCTTGAACTTGCCAGGCAAGCCCTTATTCTACTGAGCCATCTCTCCAGCCCTGCATTGTTTTCAGTATTCAGCTCTGATAATGTATGCTGGTACAAATATTGGTGCATAAATATTGCTGTGGTATGATGCTTTTAATTCTTTCCACAAGATAAAAAAGAGGGGAATATCCTAGTCAAAGGAAACCTGTAGTCCAAATTTTCTGCAGAATCTTCACATTTCCACAATGCTCATACCAGTGCACACTCTCACCAAAAGTCCCTCTTTTTTCATAGTGCCCCTATGATTTTTTATCAGGTTATTTGTTGATCAGAGGCATTCCTTCTGGAGTGAGGTGGAATCTGAGAGTTATCTTAATCTGGAACTCTCAGATGACCAGTAATGTTGAACATTTTTCATGTATTTATTTGTCATTTGTACTTCTTCTGAGAAGTGCATGTTCATTTCAGATGCCCATTTTTGAACGGAGTCTTTAATTTGGGGTATCTGATGTTTTTTCAGTTCTTTATGTGTTTTAGATATTGATTGTTTTTATGAAGAAAAGTGTGCTAAAAATTTTTCTAGTCTGTGTGCTGTCTTTCACTCCATTGGTAATTTCTTTTTGCTGTGTAAAGGCTTTTTAAGAAGATGAAATCCCTTTGGTGATTCTTTGTAGCATTTCTTATGCAGTTGAGGGTTTGTGTATGAAGTCTTTGCCTGTTAATATGGCTTCCAGGGTTCTCTTTCCAGGAGATAGTGTGTTTATGTTTTAATGTTTAGATCTCAGATTTATTTTGATTTTCATTTAGTATGTAGTGATATACATGGGTCTAGTTTTATTTTTGGCATGTGGACTGCAAATTTTTCTAGGACCAGTTGTTAAAGAGGCTTTCTTCCACTAAGCATGTTAGCATTTTTGGTCAAACATAAGATGATAGTGTGTTTGAAATTCTTTCTTATTCTAATCCATTCCATTCAGCCTCAGTTCCTTCTTTTGCTAGTACCATACTATTTTTTTTTTTTTTTGGCAGAACCAGGGATTGAACTCAGGCCTTTGTGCTTGCCAGGCAAGTGCTTATTCTACTGAGTTATCTCCCTGGCCCCAAACTCTTTAAATCATTGCTGTTTTTGTTTGCTTTGTTTTTTGCAGTACTGGGAATCAAACTCAGGATCTTGGGCTTGCCGAGTTGGTGCTTATGCCACTGAGATACACCTCCAGCCCCAATACCATACTATTTTTATCACAGTAGCTCTTTAGTATAATTTCAAGTCAGGGATTGTGTTAGCTGCTAACTTACCTTTCTTTCCCAGATTTGCTTTGGATGTTCTAGGTCTGTTCTGGTTCCAAATATATTATAGAAATATTTTCTCTATATATATGAAGCGTGCTAATGGTATCTTAATTGAGATTATATTAAATATGTATAAAAAATTGAGGGTGATATTTTTCTTATGTTGGTTCTTCCTCCCTTTGAGCAAGGGCTATTTTTCTGTTTTCTGATATTCACATTCAACTACTTTTGCATAGAACTGTAGATTTCAATGTAAAGATCTTTTACTTCCTTTGTTAGATTGATTCCCAAATACTATGCTTTTGGATACTATTTTGTAAAGTGTGGTTTTCCAAATTTCTCTCTCATTGAGTTTGTTATATGTGTACAGAATTGCCATTGAATTTTGCGCATTGACTTCATAGCTAGATGTGTGACTAAATCAGATATTCCCAAGAATGGGAAATAATCTTATATATCATTCGGTGAGACATATAGAACTCCAAATAGCCATAATGAAATTAATTATGTACATAGACGCATAGTAATTAAGATTCTAGAATTTTAGCAAAAGAACAGAATATTAAATGATGTCAGAGAAATGAAACAGATCACCTAAAAGTAAAGCTCATCAGAATCACAGCAGACTTCTCAACACAGATCATCAAATCAAGAAGAGCTTGGAGTGAAGTATTTTAAAAGAACAGAACTTGCAACCCATATTGATGTACCCTGTAAAACAGTATATCATAATTAATGGAGAAATGAGATACTTGTATGACAAAGGGCAACTGAAAAATTCATGTTGTTCCAAATCAATTCTGTGAAAAGCACTGAAAGATATTCTAGACTGACATAAAAATGATGAAAATTCCAAGAAAAGCATCATAAAGAGCCTACCAAGCAACAAACAGTTAATCAGGGGGGAAAAGTAGTGAACCATTAGCAGCCTAAAATCTTGACAAAGTTAAGCCGACATGTATCAGTAATAACTATCAACACAATGACTTAAATTCGTCAACCAAAAGAAATGGATTAGCAGAATGGATAAAAATACAAGATATAAAAATATTCAGTACACAAGAAATACATTAAAGTTAAAAAGAAGGTAATAGACTGAAAACCAAATTATAGACATCAATACTCTATGTAACAGAAACCCAGAAAAAGCAGAGGTAGCTAGTTTGCTTGCAGGAAATGTGAACTTCCAGCAAAAATGATCAAAAGAAAAAAAAGAAAGTCACTACTTAATTGATGGAGGAAACATATGTTATCACTTCCTCTTGAACACACACACACACACACATAATATATATCTATATACAAACATGGAAACACAAACTGTGTAAGACAAATATTCATAGACATGAAAAATCAAATAAGCAATAAATAATCAATAACAGGATTGAAGTGGGGGACTTAATAAACAATCTTGATTTGGATAGGAAGTAAAACACTGATGAAATGGAAAGATTCCTTAACATAATAATTTCCAACATTCAATCAAGAAGATATAAAAATTATGTTATGAATGTCCCAACATTCATTAATGAAGTAAACTAAGAATTCCCAACAAAGTAAAACCCAGGGTTTAATGGAGTCACAGCTGAATTCCATAAGAAATTTAGACAGATTTAAAGCCAGTACTCCTCATAGTCTTTAATTTCTGGAAGCAAATATTACTCTGATATCAAAATTAGAGAAAGATCCAGTCAAAAAAGATAACTTTAGGCTAATCTATCTTAAAAATAGGCAAAAAATGTTCAAAAAATACTAGCAAACAATGCAGTAAATCATGAGAAGATTATATACCATGACTAAATAAGGAATGCAGGGATGATTGAACATGTGCAAATCAATAAATATCATTTCCACAGAACAAGGACAAAACCAGATGATCATCTCAATAGATGTACCAAAACACTTGGTGATGTACAATACTCACTCATGATAAAAACTGTAAAGAAAATCAGACTAGGCAATCACTAACTTAATCTGACAAAGCCATCTATGACAAAACAATAGCCAACATCAGTCTAAATGTACAAAAATTGAAGGATTTACTCTAAAATGAGGAACAAACAAGAATGTAAACTATAGCCACTTACATTCAATACAGTTCTGGAAACATTAGCCAAAGAAATTGGACAAGAGAAAGATGAGAAAAGAGTAAATTAAGTTATCAATATTCACGGGTGACTTGATACTCTAAATGGAAGACCTTAAAAACTCTACCAAAATACTTCTAGAATTAATAAACAAATTCAGTAGCATAACAGAATACAAAGTCAACCCTCAATAATCAATGGAATTCCTGTACACAAACAACAAGTTCCCTGAGAGACAAATAAGGAAAACAACACCCTTCACTATAGGATCCAAAAAAAAAGGAAGAATAGAAAAAGAAATGTATAGGAATCAATCCACAAAATGAAGCAAAAGATCTATACATTGAAAATTGTAGTTTTGAAATAGAAGAGTGAATTGGATATCAGAAAACAGAAAAATATCCATTGCTCATGATTAGACAAAGCAAATATTATAAAAATGGCATTACTCCCAAAACTGTTATACAGAATTAGTGGGAACCTTTTTTTTTTGGCAGAACCAAGGAATGAACTCAGGCCTTTGCGTTTGCCAGGGAAGTGCTTATTCCACTGAGCCATCTCCCTGGCCCCTGGGATCTTGATCAATATACCACTGGTATACCTCACAGGTCTAGAGAAAACATTGTGAAAATTCATTTGGAAGTTGAAGAGATCTACAGTCATAAAGATAATCATTGAAAACAAAGACAATAAAGAGAGTAAACATCATATTTACTCTCAAGTGTAAGTGAGGAGGCATTCAAATCCTTGACTTAAAATTATACTACAGAAATACTATGATAAAATCAGCATGGTACAGGCAAATAAACAAACCTGAGGATCAGTGGAACAGATCTGAAGATGCAGACATAACTACAAGCAGGTGTAGTTATCTCCCCAGCCCCTCAAACACAACTACAAACACACCCATCCAGCTTATTTTTGACAAAGAGGCCAAACATGTTCAATGGAAGAATGATAGCCTCTTTAACAAACAGGGTTGGAAAAACTAGCTTTACACATGACAAAGCATCATATCTATCACTATGCACTAAACCAAAGTCAAATATATCAAAGATCTAAATGTTAAAACACAAATTTTAAATTCATTTATTTCCTGTCAGGTATTTTCTCAGAAGAATTAAGAACATCAGACAATAGTGATATATGTGGACCAATGTTTATAGTAGCACAATTTATAATAGCTAATTCTTGGAAACATCCCATATGCCCATTATCAAAACACTAGATAAAAAAGCCCTGTTATTTGTAAACAATGGAGTACTACTCTGCTATAAAGAAGGATAAACTATAGGCTTTTGTAGGTAAATGGATGAAGCTTGTGATCATATTCATAAGTGAAATAAACAAGACTCCCATGTGTAAACATTATATTTACTCTAAAGTGTAAGACTCTTACCTTTTTTGGTGATTTGTTCTGAATTGAAAAAGCTTTTCAATAGGATGAGAGCCCAGTTGTTGATTCTTTGAAGTATTTCCTTTGTAATCTGATTTTTGTTCATAAACTCTGCCTATCTCCATGTCTTACAGATTTCTACCTACTTTCAGTATAGCTAGTATTTTTTTAGTATTTATATCTTTGATCAATTCTGAGTTTAGTTTAGTCCATGGTTGGAGACACGGGTCTTGAACATATGGAAAGCCAGTTTTTCCAGTATCATTTATTAAAGATTTTGTCTTTCTCCCAGTGAACTTATTTGTCCTCTTTGTCAAAATAGGCTGGATGAGTGTTTATACTTGTGTCTTTATCTTTTAATCTGCTACACGTAGCCCCTGGTCTGTTTTTTACATAGTACCATACGGATTTTATCGCAGTAGCTTTGTAGTAGCATTTGAAGTCAGGTATTCTGATGCCTCCAGGCTTGCTTTGTTGACCAGGATTCTCTTTGCTATTCTATGCCTTTGCTACTTCCACATGAATTTTTGGAATGTTTTCTCTGGATCTCTGAGATATTCCAATGCTATGTTGGTCAGGATTGCATTAAATCTGTATAAAAGACTTGGGAGTTTGCCTATTTCCACAGTGTTCATTTTTCCTACGTTAAACAGGGACTATCTATTTTCTGAAATTCTCTTCAATCTCTTTTTTCAGAGTACTATTATTTTCACTTTATAGACCTTTTACTACCTTTGTGAGATGGACTCCAAAATATTTCTTTCTTTTCTCTTTTTGGATGCTATTGTGAAAGGTGTTGCTTCTCTTATTTCGCTCTCAATGATTTTGGTGTTTGTGCACAGGAAACCTATTGATTCCTGAGTGTTGACCTTATAACCTAGTGTGTTACTGAATTCCTTTATTTATTCTAGGAGTCTTTTACTAGAATATTTTTGTGTCTTCGATGTAGAGTACCATGTGATCCGAAAATAATACTTCAACTTCTTCCTTTTCAGTTCTTATTCCTTTTATTTCTCTCTCTTGTCTAACTTCTATGGTAAACATTTCCAGCACTGTATTGAATGGGAATGGTCATGGTGGGTATCCTTGTCTTGTATCTGATTTTAAAATGAAAGCTTTCAGTTTTTTCCCATTTAACATGATATTGAGGGGTCAGGTAGATGGCTCAGTGGAATAAGCACTTCCTTGGCAAGTGTAAGGGTCTGAGTTCAATCCCCGGTTCTGCCAAAAAACCAATGTGATATTGACTATTAGTTTGTCACAGGGGCTTTTATGAGATTGAAGTACAGACCAGCTCTTCCAATTTTCTGTATAGTTTTTATCTTGAGGGTTTGTTGGATTTTGTCAAGATCTTTTCCTGCAACTACTGAGATTACATATGCTTTTGGTCTTTGGCTCTGTTTTTATGGGGTATAACATTTATAGATTTTTATATGTTTAACTATCCTGCACACCTGAGAGAAATTTCACGTGGTCATGGTATGTAATCTGCTTGATAATTTCATGAATTCTATTTGCTAGTAGTTTCTTGAGGATTTTTGCACCTATGTTCATTAGTGAGATTGGCTTACTGTTCTCTTTTTAGGTTGGGTCTTTCTTTGGTTTTAGTATCAGAGTCATAATTTTCTCCAGAAATGTATTTGGGAGAACTACATCCCTTTCCATTTCATTGAAGAGTATGAGGAGTTTTGGTATTAAATTGTTTCCAAAATTCCTGTAGAATTCAGCTATGAATCTATTGGGACCTGTACTTTGTTGTTAAATATTTTTGTTATGTTTTAAACTTCAATTTTTTACTTTATTATTTTTTATTAATTTTACTGAAAAAGAAATAGCAATGAGACAGTTTCAAAACAGGTTAATAGGACAGTTACAATAATTAATACATTGCATATCGTTGTCTTCATAGTAGTTATTCAGAGGACAATATGCAGACACATCTTGTCTAAACACTATTAATTGAAAACTTTCTTCTCATTGAACTAAGAAAGTAGCAGTATATCTTTGCTATTTTGTATATATATATATATATATTTTTTTTCCACTACAAAGTGGTCCTTCATTTATATCCTTTTTTGGTTACTTTCATTAACTGATAATAGGTTATTCAGAAGTTTTAAATCTTGATTTCATTTTGGTAACTCATACATATCTAGGAATCTAGGAATATTTCCATTTGTTCTGTGCTGTGGATTTTTTTTTTTTTTTTTGGCAGAACCGAGGATTGAACTCAAACTGTTACACTTGCCAGGGAAGCTCTCATTATACTGAGCTATCTCCTTGGCTCCTTTTTATTTATTTATTTATTTTTGGTGGAACCAGGGATTGAACTCATGCCCTTGTGCTTGCCAGGGAAACACTTACTCCATTGAGCCAGCTCTCCAACCCCCTCCATTTGTTCTGTGTTTTCCATCCTTTGCAAATAAGATTTTCCAGGTAAGTCTTAATGATCTTCTGAGTTTCCAAAGGATTTGTCATGATCTTCTCCTTTGTATTCCCTATTTCTTGAATTTGAGTATTTTCTTTCCTTTTTTTGGATAAGGATTACTAGGGGATTTTTAATTTTATTTCTTCTCTCACAGAACCAACTCTTTGATTCATTGAATCTTTGTATTGTTTTGTCTCAACTGCATTTACTTCTGCTCCAATTTTTGTTTTCTGCCTTCTTTGGGTTTTGAGCTTCACTTCTTCTTCTTCTTTTTAGATGTTTTAGGTGCATAATTAGGCTGCTTGTTTTTTCTTGTTTTGTTTTCCTAATGTGAGCATTCAATGCTATAAATTTCCCTCTGAAGACTACTTTCTTTGCATCCCAGAGAGTCAGTCAGTTGTATTTGAAATTTCATTTGATTGCAGATATTGTATAATTGCTTCTGTGGCCCATCAGTTGTTCAGGTGGGTGTTATTTAATTGTACGTGTTTATAGGGTTTTTGTAGTTTCTTTCATCAATTTCTAATTTCATTGCACTACAGTCAGATAATATGCATGAAATAATCTGAATTCATTTGTATTTACTCAGGCATGCTCTTGGGCCAGTATGTTGTCTATTTTAGAGAAAGTGACACATGCAGCTGAAAAGACTGTGCAAAGTCTACTGTGCCCATTCTTCACAAGTACGGTACAGCTCTGTTATTTGACTATTTTATGGGGTTGTTTATTTTTAGACAGGGTCTTGCTGTGCAATTTGTTTGGCCTTAAGCTGACCTTGTGTCCCAGGCTGGTCTTAAACTCACAGCAATCCTCCTGCCTCAGTCTCTGAAGTTCTGAGATTATAGGCATGCTATATGAAACTTGGATAATAATTCTGATATTTATTTGCTAACTTTTTGTCTAGTTTTTCTATCTCTGTCTGATTATGGGATATTAATATCTTCCTTTACAATTGTGTTTTTGGTTATTTGTTTTTTTCATATCCATGAAAAATTGCCTTACATAGCTGAGTGCTCCTGTGTAATGTGCATTCATATTTATGGTTATTTTTTTTTTTTTGTCTTTTTGAGACAGGGTCTCACTATGCAGTTCAGGCTGGCCTTAAGCTCACTTTGTGGCTCAGGCTGGTCTCGAACTCACAACAATCCTCCTGCCTCAGCCTCCTGAGTGCTGGGATTACAGGCATGCGCCACCACGCCCGGCTCTATATTTATGGTTATTATCTCTTCCTTTTGAAGTTTTCGCCTAACAAGTATGTAGTAACCTTCTTTATCTCATTTGATCATTCTTGGTTTGAAGTTCACTTTGTTTGCAAACAGAATAGCTACCCCTACTTCTTTCTGGGTTTCTCTCCCATGGGGCATTATTTCCTTCCTTTGACTTTCAGTGTGTGAATTTCCTTTTGAGTAAAATGTATTTACTTTAAAAGCATATTGTTGCATTTTGTTTCTTGATCCACTCTGCCAGTCTATTTCTTTTAATTGGTGAACTGATGCCATTTGCATTGATACCTATAACTGATATATATTAGCTTATCATTGTCACCTTATTTTCCTGTTGTTGGTTGACTACTTTTCTCCTGTGTTTAATTGCTTGTCCCACTTGGTGGATTCTTTATGCTGTTGCTTTTATAATTGTGAATATGTTTATCTTTTTCTATAATATCTTTCTGAGCTTTTTTTAGGGTTGGTTTGGTGGTTATGAATTAGTTATTCTTCGTCATGGAAGTATCTTACATCTCCAATAATTTTGATTGATAGTTTTGCAGGGTAAATCATTGTGGGTTGAAAATTGTTTTCTTTCAGGACTTAAATTGTATTTCACTCCAAACTCTTCTTTACTTGATGGTTTGTGTGGAGAATCTGTGATTCTGATAGGCTTTCATTTTAGGTGATATGTTTCTTTTGCCTAATATATTTTACTATTCTTTTCTTCTGCTGAATTTCTAGAATTTTAATTATTATATATCTGGGTGTATACTTATGTAGGTTAAGGCTAATTGAAGTGCTATATGCCTCTTATGTCTGGATGTCAAATTGCTTTCCCATGCTTGGGAAATTTTCTGCTATTACTTCTGCACATAGTCTTTTTATGTCATTTGTACTGACTTTTTCACTTTTCCTCAACATTTATCGTTCTTGTTGCTCTTTTCTGTGTGATCTTATAGCAGCTGAGTTATTACTTCCTGGTTCATTGTTATTTTAAAGAAATATTTCCTTTCATAGTCACCAGCTTCAATGATGTCTTTAAAGTCTGACTGTCCATCTTCAATTTCCTTTAAATGGTTTGGTAAGCTTTCAATGGAATTTTAAATTTCCTGGTAGCTCTTTGAATATTTCATGAATGTTAATTATTTCCTATATTGTTCATTTAAGATTTCCATCATTTTTCAATGTTCTTGTGTTTGTAATCTATATGTGCTTTATATATGCTGAGCAATTCTTTCATTATGGTTATTTCTTTTTAACCTGAGAGATTTATTTCTGATCTGATTATGTCTATACACACATGCAGTTGTTTCTTTGCTTTAGTTGCTATTCTTTCAGTTTCCAGGTGTGTGACTTCCAATTTTTAGAAACTCCTGTCAAGAGTGTGTGCATGTGTAGGCAGCCTTTGGTCATTTTCATACGTTTTTAGTGGTATCTTATTTTAATTTGCAATTCTCTATTCAAATATGATGTCCAACATCTTTTCATGTGTGTCTATATTTCTTCTTTGGTCAGATATTTGTTATGGTTTTTGGCCCTTAATTGCTGAGATTATTTTGTATTGAGAAATTTTAAATATTCTTTATTTTTCTTTCTGTATTTTAGGGAAGGGGCTACAGGGCTTTCACGGTATCACTACTAAATCAGACTTCTACTGACCTGCCTGTTTACAGCCTCCCAAGAGCTGGGATTACAGGCACATACCACCATGCCTAGTCTCAATCTCTATCTTAGCATGCCACCGAGGCAGGGCCAGCACAGAATTCCAGAGGGATTGAACCTCTGGCCCCTGCATCTGCTTCCAGGCACTTTAATCTGCTGAGCTATTTGAGCTGCCCTCCAACATTATTTGTTTTAAAATTTATCTTTCTTATTTATCTAAAATCCATCGACTATATTATGTAGTTCTGTTTCTAATAATTTCTCTTTTCAATTCCATTGATCTATTAATGTATTCTTTCAGAAATACCCATTGCCTTGAGAACTAAATTTTCATACAAAGTTTTCAAGTCCAGAAATGTGGGTCTCTCCCCTTTGTTTTTCTCTTTCAGTCTTATATTTCCATTCTGAGTCTCTTGTTGCTCCATAAAAATTGAAAATGTGTTGTCAACATTCATGAAGTGACTTGCTGGAATTTTGATCACAATAGATAACATGAGAAGGGATTGATATCCTGACAATATTGAATCTCTTTGCTATGAATATAGAATATATTTGTATTTAATTTTTCTTGATTTATTTCATTGGAGTTTGAAAGGCTTCCTATTGTAGAACTTGTATACATTTTGTTAGATTTATACCTAATATTGTATTTTAAGGATACTAATATAAGGAACATTGGTTTTAATTTCAAATTCCACTTCTTCCTTGCTGTTATATAGCAAATCAATTGATATTTGTATATTAAACCTGTATTCTCCAGCCTTGTGTAAACTCTTATTAGTTTTCAGAGTTTTGTTATTGTGCTTTTAAAGAATTTTTAGCACATTCATTTTTATTAAGCAGTAATTTTGTTAAGTATTTTATTTTTATGCATTAATTTTAGTATCCTCTTGTTTAGTATGACTAACTTATTAGTTCCTTGATTCTTTTCATAGATTATGAGTGTTTCATAGGTCATGGGAAGGGAACCATTTTACTGTCACTGAGTGGAAGGTTGCATGTAAGGCAGTCCTGTTGTTCGATCATGTTCTTCAGGTGTTCTCTATTGTTAGCTTTTTGTCTAGCATTTCTGCCAGTTGCTGAGAAAGCAGTGTTAGAATCCCAACCATAATTTTGGATTTTCTTACATCTTTTACTGTGTAGTTTTAACTTCATGCATTTTGAGGCTGCTGTTTAGGGCGTAACACAATTAGGATCATTATGATTTCCTGGTGATTTAAGTCATTGATTGATTGATTGATTGATTGATTGATTGTGGAACTGGGGATTGAACTCAGGACCTTGCACTTGCCAGGCAAATGCTTATTCTACTGAGCTATCTCCCTGGCCCTTTGATTTAAGCCTTTTATCATTACTATATCTCCTTTCATCTACAGTTATTTTTTGTTCTTATGTCAGCTTTTTCTAATATTAATATAGCCATTACTCCTTGTTTAAATATAAAAGATTTCGTGACACACATTTTTCTAATCTTTTACTTTTACTCAACCTAGGTTCTTGAATTTGAAGTGAATTTCTTATAAACAACAAATAATTGGACCATGTCTTTAAAATTTCTTTGTTATTTTAGGTATTTTGATTAGTATTCTAGTATTTTGATTTATATCACTTACATTGACAAGTTAGTGTTGTCTGTCAATTTATTGTCTTGTATCTCTGGCTTGTATTTTTTGTTTTACTTTTTATGTATTTCTGTGGATTACTTGAAAATTTTAAGACTCTATTTCACCTTGTTTTAGTTATAGTTTTAAGGCATTTTATTGTATAATTTTGTAGGACTTTTTGTAAGTATTACATTATATGTATGTTACTTGCCACAGACTATTTTATTAATATTTTAACACTTCAGGAGAAATATATCTTTGATTTGGTCCATTAAAATTTTCCACTTTAAATATTATTTTCTTGATAAACAGGTGGTGGGTATTTTACTTTGAGCATCAAATGTGATTTATAAAAGATAGGAGAACAGTTACACTTTATTGAATGTAGGCATGTCTCTGCTCCTCTCATTAGGCCATCTTTCTACCAATGTTCCATGATCCATTGTTTGAAGAGTTTCCTTTGGTCCTTCTTTAAGTATGTGACTGCTGGCAGCAAAGTATTCAAGTGATCCTCTCTAAAAATGCCTTTGTTCTCCCTTTATTCCTGAAAGCTAGTTTTATTAGGCATAGAATTTGTGGTTGATTATTTTTCTTTACGATTTGAAAATTTCTTTGGCAAGTCCCTCTGGTCTCCATGGTTTCAGTTGAGAAAATGATTGTTACTAAAAATTTACCTTCCTTTATAAGTAATGTGTAGTATTTCATTGATGGTATTCAAGTTTTATTTCTTTGTTTTCAGTTTAAGAATTTTAGTTATGGTTTGCTTTGGCATGCATTTTTGTGCTATTTATACTATTTGGAATTCAGTTAGGTTTATGAACCCTTAGGATTATGTCTATTGCCAAGATTTTGAAACTTCAGCTGCCACACACTTGACCCCATTTTCTTTTTCTTTTTCTTCCAGGACTCTGGTGACATGAATGCTGCATGTATTACTGTTCCATAGTTCTCTCTCTTTGCATTTTTATTGGTCTTTATTTTCTTTGTTCTCAAGTAAGTTCTATAAATTCAGTGGTATTCAGTGAATTTGGCCAACCTCTGTAAGAGCACTGCTTATATCTTCTGTCAACTCCACTCTGACACTGAGCTCATCTCAGAATTTTTAAATTTGTTATAGCTTTTGTTTCAGTTTTATTTTTATTTCTTGTATTTTTTATTGAGACCTCCTGTTTGCACATCTTTCTAGGATGAATTATGATAATTTGATACATGTGCACCATACATAATGATCATTATTTCAGTTTTATATTTCCTGTTTCTCTTTATCATATGTGAATTTTTGTTGAGATTTGTTGCTTTTCATTTTTTGGATAATTTGTCATTCATTATTGAAACATTTACATGATGGCTGCTTTAATATCCTTGTCAGATAATTAAAACATTTAATTTATTTCACTTTTTACTCATCTTGATTAGCTTTTCTCATTATGTATTTCTTTGGTTCTTGGTAAGATAGGTGATTTTAATTGCCTCTTGGACATTTGGAACTTATATAAATTGATTCTGTATCCAATTTATCAGGAATATCAACCTGTTTAGGGTTAATACCAAGGCTCTGCACTAATTTTTATCAATGTTTTCTATTTCAATTAAAATCATACTAAGAAGTACAGCAATGTGTAATATAAAAACTATGGTTGGATACCTCTCACCTTGATTATTATATGTGTACCATTTCTAATGTCTTATCAAGTGTTATCATGCTGTCTTTAAAAATAAATATTAAAAAAGTTTTTAAAAGACAAGAAAAAATTAAGATTTATTAAAAGAAATCATTAATATTCAATTATATGTCCAATCTCATGTAGCTATATCTCTTAATCTGAAGATAAAAGTAGGTAATATAACAACCATTGTTAATTAGCTAGTCTTGTTTTGAAAATCTGTAACATGTCTATTTTTGTATGTTCCCCTGTTTTTGTCTTTTCTCCTGCCACTTGTTCTGGCTTTTGTTTTTACTCTTCAAAATTAAATTAAATTAAATTAAAAAAAAATAAAGATACATTTGTAGACCCTTGGTGGTATTATCTTGATACTGCAGTTAATATCATCGGTTAATATTATATTGTGAGAATTATCTGGTTGAAGTTTACTCAATCAGGTGTTCCCTTTAAACACAGAGAATTTTCTCTAGCTGAGAGCACATATCAGGGATGCCACAAAATGCTACTGTAGAGGATTTGGTGGAACATTAAGTCTTTGAAATGGAGAGAACCATGTGAAAGAATATAGGTTGGTCTCTAGCTGGCAAGTAATCAGAGACTGTGCCGGCGAGATAGCACCACTTTAAGAACCATTTTATAAGTTTTCTTTTTTTATTTTGTGCACAGTCTCAATACATAGCTCAGACTCATAGTGATCCTCCTGTTATCAGCCTCTCTGGCTCTTGGATTACAGAGGCAAGCCACAATGCCCGGACTCAAGACCCGTTCTATCTACTCTAATGCATCCAACTGTTACTTGATATATAGAATACCATAACTTTTCCTAGCTGCTCTCCCAGTAATTGGCACTCAGATTGCTTAAAGTGCTTTGCTTGCACAAATGATGCCACAATGAGCATCTTTGTATGAGTGCCATTGCAGAATAATAATTTAGTTGGTATACATGTCCAGGAATTAAATACCTTAGCTCTTTACCATACACATTTCTGATTTGTCTAAGCACCGCCAGTTGTTCTTCATATTGATTGCAGCAACTTAATTTTCCACTGCTTCCATAAGCAGCGTGTATAGACTGTATATTATATACTCCTTTAAATACTGTCAATTCAATACTTAGTATTACTTTTTTTTTTATTTTCCTGGTTCCAAAGAGGCAAAGTGTTGTCTTTTTTATTTGTATTTTTTTGCAGAACCTGGGATTGAACTCAGGCCCTTGCACTTGTCAGGCAAGCACTTATTCTACTGAGACATCTTCCCGGCCCCTATGTTTTTAAATTGATATTTCCCATCACATTTTAGAATACACCTTTGTATTGTTTTTCACAGTTTTGGGTTTCCCTTTTTATATGTTGCCTACTCAGAGGCTGGTCCACTTTTGTAATAGTTCTGCAAACACTAAAAGTATAGTAATTTATCTTAAAGGATATTTATTTCAATTATTATACTATTATAAATTCAGAAACAATTCAAGGGTCCATCAACACATTAATGAATAAGAATATATGATCTGTTCATGCAGCCAGATGTTATTCAATCATAAGCAGCAATGCAATATTTATAAATGTTATAACATAGATGCACTTTGAGTAAATTATGCTCACAGAAATGAATCACAAAATGTCCATATTATAACACATATTTTCTATGAAATGTCCAGAAGAGGCAAATCCGTGGTGATAGAAAAAAAATTAACGGTTACTGAGGTTTTAGAAGGAAGATATGAGAGAAAAAGGAAATTCTGCTAGAGAGAACAGAAGTTTTTGTGGGAATGATCAAAATGTTATCAAATTCATTGGTATGATTATTCTTTCAGTTTCTTTTATTAGTAAGACTATGACATTTACACATAGGAATTTGATTTATTTCATTTATTAGTATGGATTCAAATTGCATCCATTTACATACAATCCTTGAGTTCATCCTTCTTTATAGCTGAAGAGTATTCTTTTGTAAAAAAAATCATATCTTTTTATCTGTTCCTTGGTTGATAAGCATTTGGGTTGTTTCCAAGATTTGGCTACTATAAATTATTCTGCGATAAACATTGGTACATATATATTTTTGTGGTATCATGTTTTTAATTTTTCTCAGGTAATACACAGAAGGGGAATAGGTGAGTTGAGTGGGACCTCCAATCCTATTTTTTTGAGGAATCTCTGCACTGCTTTACACAATGGTTGCACCAGTCTGTACTCCCTCCAACAGTGGAGAAAGGTTCCTTTTTACCACACAGACCTTCCAGCATTTGTTTTTGATAGATTTCTTGATGATAGACATTCTTTCTGAAGTGAAATTCAATCTCAACATTGTTTTAATCTGTATCTCTTGAATGACCAATGAACAGCTTGTCATAGATTTATTTGCCTTGTATTTCTTTTTTATGAGATGGAGCATGTTTGTCTCACATGCCCATTTTAGAACTGGACCTTTTAATTTTGGAGACCTGAATTTTTCAGTTCTTTACACATTCTAGCTTTAAGTCTTTTGTCTGAGGGACTTCTGGTAAAAACTTTTCCTTACTCTTTGGATTGGTTTTTCACTCCATTCATAATTAATTTTGAAGTGAAAAATATTTTCATACAATGAGATCCTACTTGTTGACTATTTGAATTACTTTCCATGTAGTTTCTGTTCATGAAGTCTCTGTCTACCCATAGATCGTCAAGATTTTCACGTACTTTCTCTTCCAGTAGATTTAGTGCTTTTGTTTAAATATTTAGATTTTTGATCCATTTTGAGTGTACTTTACTACATGATGATAGACATGGGTTTAGTTTTAGTCTTTGGCATGTGGATACCCAGTTTTTCCAGCACCATTCATTAAAGAGGCTCTCTTTCTTCCCTTGAACATGTTTGGCCCCTTTGTCAAAGATAGGCTAGCTAAGTGTTTTTTAGTTATGTCTCCATCTTCTGCTCTATTTCACTGATCTTCAGATCTGGCTTAGTTTTTCCAGTACTATGCTTAAGTTATCACAATAGTTTTGTGCTGTAGTTTCAACTATGGACTTGTAATATGTTCTGCCTTGCCTTTGTTGCCTTGGATTACCTTTGCTATTCTAGGGCTCTTCTGTTACCAAATGAAATTCAGTAATGTTTTCTCTGTATCTGTGAGATATATTAATGGTATTGTGGTAGGGATTGCATTAAATCTGTGTCTCAGCTTTGAAATTGTGGCCATTTTCACTATGTTGGTTGTTCTTATTCATGAACAATGGATTCCTTTACATTTCCTAAAATCCTGTTCAATCTCCTTTTTTAAAATACTGCAATTTTCAATGTATAGATATTTTTCTTCTTTCATTGGATTGATTTATAAGTATTTCAGTTTTTTTTTTTTTTTTTTTTTTTTTTTTTTTTTTTTTTTTTTTTTTTTTTTTTTTTTTTTTTTTTTTTTTTTTTTTTTTTTTTTTTTTTTTTTTTTTTTTTTTTTTTTTTTTTTTTTTTTTTTTTTTTTTTTTTTTTTTTTTTTTTTTTTTTTTTTTTTTTTTTTTTTTTTTTTTTTTTTTGGTTGCTATCATGAAGGGTATGATTTCCCTTATTTTTCCCCAGGAAGTTCATAGTTTGTGTATAGGAATCTTATTGATTATTAAGTATTGACTTTGTGTCCAGCTACACAACTGAATTTGCTTATTAATTCTAGAAGTCTTACTGTTCATTGTTTGGGATCTTCTATTTACAGTGTCATGTAATTTGTGAATAATGATAATTTCATTTCATTCTTTCCAATTCTTGTTCCTTTTCTTTTGGTTTCTTGCTAAATTCTCTGGCTAATGTTTCTAGAACTGTATTGAAAAGAAGTACAATAATGGGCAGACTTGTCTTATTTTTATTTTAGAATGAAAAATTTAAGTTTTTGTCCATTTGGTATAATGTAGACTGTTGGTTTGTCATAGATGGCTTTTATCATATTGACGTAATGAGCATCTATTCTGATTGTTTATATGGTTTTTTAGCATGAATGTGTGTTGGTCTTAATGAAAATATTTTTCTGCATCTATTGAGATTGTCATTTGATATTTGTACTTGATTCTTTGGACATGTTGAATTACATTTATTGACTAGCAGATCTTGGACCATCCCTGCATTGTTTGGTTGAGTTCCACTTACTCATGGTGTATAATATTTTGAATAATTTGCTGCATTTTGTTTGCTAGTATGTTACTGAGGATTTTTGCAGCTATATGTATTAGGGAAATTGGCCTATAGTTGTTTTTTTGGTTTCTTTTTGTTGGGTCTTTCTTTGGTTTTGTTATCAGGATAATACTTGCCTCAAGGAATGAGTAAGGAAAAACTGTTTCCTTTTAAATTTCATTAAAGTATATGAGGAGTACTGGTTTTAAATCTTCTCTAAATTTCTTGTAGAATTTAGTGGTCAATCCATCAGAACCTGAGATTTTCTTTGTTGGTAAGTTTTAAATTTCATTTTCAATTTTATTGACTGATAATGGGTTATGCAGAATTTTTATATGTTCTTGATTCAGCTTTGGTAATTCATAAGTTTGTAGGAATATGTGTATTTCTTCTGTGTTTTCCAGCCTATGATAGTAAGATTTTTGCAGTAGGCATTGATGATGTTCTGAAATTCAATAGAGTCTGAGGTGAGTTCACCCATTTAATTCCTCATTGCATTAATTTAACTTTTTTTTTCATTTTTTTGAGATAAGTTTGGATATGTGCTTATGAATTTCATTTACTGTTTAAAAAACCACTCTTCAATTCAAATTCTTTGTAATGTTTTATTACTTTATGTGGTGTTGATTTCTACTCTGATCTGTTTAATTTCCTCCTTTGTATGGGCTTTGTACTTGACTTGCTCTTCTTTTTCTAGAAACTGGAGATGCAGCTTTAGGCTTTTTCTTTCACTTAGGCTCATTTTGTTTTCCTGATGTGAGAATTCAGTGATCTTACTGTGCCTCTTAGAACTGCTTTCATTGTTTTGCATAAGTTGTGGTACGTTTGCCTTTTTGTTGGCCCATAGATATTGTATAATTGTATCTGAGACTCTTCGCTTATTTAGAAGTGTGTTATTTAATTTCCATGTGTTTATGGAGATGTTGTGGTTTCTTTCCTCATTAATTTCCTACTTTTTCCATGATAATCAGATGACATGCATGAAACAATTTTGCATTATTATTTAAAATTTTGTTTTGAGCATGTATTTATTTTATATTAATAATGAAACTGCTAGAACTTAATACTGAGGTGCAGGGGAGAAGGCCGTTGAACTGTACCCTTTCCATGTCTATCTCCTCTGTTCCTAGACAAGTATGAGGGAAAACAAAGCTAGCATCCGTGGAATGAAAAATTTGACCCTGTCCCCTTCTCAGTTTTCAATGGACCAATGGGGATCATGGGCATTTCATACTTTTCCTGTTTATTTTGAGGGTAACTAAGAATAGTGAGGATATCTTCAATCAAATATCAGTACTTCAGCTGGGCGTGGTGGCGCATGCCTGTAATCCCAAGCACTCGGGAGGCTGAGGCAGGAGGATTGTTGTGAGTTCGAGACCAGCCTGAGCTAAAAAGTGAGCTTAAGGCCAGCCTGAGCTGCATAGTGAGACCCTGTCTCAAAAAGACAAAAAAAAATCAGTACTTCAAACACCTAAAGTTGAATGGAAATTCATTTAACAATTCCTATTATTTTTCTTATGAAATTCTCTAGATCTTTATTAATTTTCCTGAGTTAAATTGTAACATTGATATGTTATTCGGTAATTTTTTTTAGGAACTGGGGATTGAACTTAGGCCCTTGTGCTTACCAGGGAAGCACTTATTCCACTGAGCCATCTCCCTGGCACCTGTTATTCAGTATTTGTTTGTAGACTCAGTTATTTCTATAAGTCTGATGTCCTTGAATAGCTTGGACATATTTTTAAGGCATGGGATGGTTACCCTTTTCTCATTCTTGATCCCTCAGAACCTACTAGTGTTGCTCTGCACATGGCAAATTCACAGTTAATACAGCTGAAAGATAGCATTGACATAAACCTAAATAAATGTTAATAATCAACTAGCCTTGCTCTCTGCTGAGAGCCAGAAGGATTTTCTCCATTCTATTTTCAATAGAAAATTTTCCGTTTTGGTAGGTGTTCTCCATCAGTTATCTGGTTTGTAGTTACCAAATGGACTGCCATTAGTGCACAAATTTTAGAAACAGTCTATGAAATTGTACTGGGTACCAACTTATTCAAAACAAATGATCACTGATTTAAAATATATAAGTTAATTTTCTCACAGTTTTTTATTTTAGTTCAGAAAGCCCTGTGTGACAAAAGTGAATATTCTGTTTAAAATCTTGTAAGATTAAAGTCAAGGTATGAGTCAAACTGTATAACCATTCAGATAATCAGTTGGGGAAGAATCTTCTAAACTCATACAGATAGTTTCTAGAGATCTTTCCCTTGGGTTGTGAAGCCATAGAGACAGATGTTTATTTTGACTGTTGGATGGAAGCTATCCATTGTTTAGAAAGGTAATTCACAGTTCCTTCATCTTATGGTTAGCATCTAGACATCTCCCCAAGATTCATGCAGTTATGGGTGTGGCTTTTTGGAGGTGTCTGAATTTAGAGTTTATGATTGATTTGAAGCAAGTCACAGGTCCCATCTACGTTCAGATTATGGGTGAAAGCAAAAAGGTGTCATTGTCTAATGCTAGGATTGGTGCTGTGAGTGCTAGTGTTGCACCTGCCATTGGGAGGATAGCATGAATACAACATATGGGAGAGAAAGAGGCTTGATCTCTGCATCTCCTCCCTTTTGCCCTTTTTGCTGTCTTATACTGCCATGAATTGTTGGCTTCTGACGTGTGTCACTCTGACCTGGAGCCAGATGGGAATGGACTGAACTGTCCACAAACTGTGAGCTAAACAAACCTTTTTTTCTTCAACTTTGGACATCGGGTATTTTGTCTCAGTAATGAAAGAAATGTAACCAGGACAGTTCACATTAGGCTACCTCAGTATGTGCATTTATTTTACTAAGTCAACAAGGAGTGTCTAAAAGCTGGCCACTAACAGAAGGAAGTGTTATGAGCTGTATCAGAGAAGTAACATCCTATCATTTCTGCCACACTTATTGGCTTGAAGCAAGTTATGGGTCCCATCTACATGCAGATCATGGGTGCCAGGAAAAGAACATCATGCCCAGCTTATCATTTATTTATCAATGTGATTTGTCACTAATTTTGAAGTGTGTATGAAGAAGCTATTTTTTAAAGTTTAGGAATTTTATGATTTTTAAAAATATTTCAAGCTAACTATCTGAGTATTTGATTCACTAAAGCTACTCTCACTGCTAAAACACAGTTCACTTCTTAACTGGTAGTGTATAAAAACACTATTGAAATGACTTTTCGCAGAACATTTCTAGTGATGTGATTGTGATAAAAATGAAAATTTGGTTGAGACGATCATATTTAGGGATGATTACTTGAAAGTCATGTTCTCTACCCATTCCTACAGATATTGTGAAACATCTCTCTAAATTAAGCAATACCTTTGGAGACCTCTTTCCCTAGTTCTAATCACTCTGATTCCTTGCAGACTGTGCTTTGGTATGAACCTAATACCTTACAGAAATGATCATAGTTGACACAGTCCTATGAAATGTGCTTCTGTAGATAGTGTTATGTCTAGTCTCAGGAACAGAAATTCTTGCACTTTTTTGTTTGGTTTATTTCCAAGAAGCACTGTGAATTATGTGATAATTTTTTTCTTAGTACTGTCCAGTTTTACAGCTCATCAGCTAGCAAGTACTCCACACTTTCAGTGGACATTATTCCTGGCCCTGTTTTAACTGTATATCATTATTTTCACCTCACTCTAATTACCCAACTTTTAATATTATTTACAATTTTAACTTTATTGTGAGATAAAATGAGATAAGTAAACTTATGTGATCTCATATTACAAGCTACTTTAAATTTTTAGTAACAAAAAAGATTATAAATAACTTATTAGAATGCTACAGAAATCTCAAATTATAAACCACACATATGTCAGTAGAAGCCAAAAGTACTTGTTTTAAGTGGAAATGTCGCTGTGGTTATGTTAAATCATTCAGCTGAATCTGCTAAGGATACTGATATGATAAGTAGCAACCAATAAGGATATGTTTTGTAGTAATCTCATGTATTGACTAGTGGAAACAATAAGCCACATAGCCAGAAGCTGAAAAGAATTATAAAGGAATCATGTTTGGGTGCTTATGAACATTAATCTTTACATGGATTAGAACTGGAACAATAAGAGCAGAAATAACAGACAAAATAAAACTCCTTAGTGATAGACCCTTGGAAGGAAATTTTGGATAAACACTTTTAGAGGTGCCATTTGGGCCCTAAATAGATAGTTCAGATGTCAGGCAAGCAGTCAGAAATTGACAGGTGAAGTTTGTTACTATTAGATGAAGTTTAAAAGAAATATATATAACTTTCTTGCAAAAATTTAAAAAATATGACTTTTGGCACAAATGCATTAATTTATAATGCTCTTGAAATTCTCACATCAGCATCATGGATTAAGAATTAATCCATAGGATTCCCAGGTGGCCTGCCTCAGGCTCTTTGGCAGTGGTGAAAGTCAATCTGAATCCCCCAATTCTTGCTTCCCTCTGCAGAGCTTTATACTGGGTTTAGGAGGCTGCAGGCTGGGGTAGTAAGTGGACAGAAATTTCAGTTGAGCCAAGTCAATCCAGGAAGGAGGTTATCCAGTTAATTATCAGAATTTATGAGGTGATAAAAGATCAGCCAACAGGAATCCAAGGCTGAAATTTGGGTGAACTAGATTATACTTATCTCTGACAAAACTAAACAAAACAGAGGGATATAAATGAAGGATCATTTTGTATCTGTATGTACAAAATAGGATAGCTATACAGCTACTTTCTCTTAGTTCAATGAGAAGAAACACTTGTACTAATAGTGTTTGGACAGGATACCATGGCTGCATCTTGTTCTATGAATAACTACTATGAAGATAACAATATGCAATGTATTAATTATTGTAACTGTCCTACTAACCTGTTTTGAAACTGTCTCATTGCTATTTCTTTTTCAATAACATTAATTTAAAAAACATATAAAATAAAAATCTTATATTTTTGCACTGTTACCTGGATTTTATTTATTTAGTTTTATTTTTTAAAAAGAGTACAAATTAGAATTAAAATAGAAGGAAATTAAAAGTGATACAGAATTTCAGTTAAGAAAGTAATATGAATTTCACTGTATGTGTTGTAATACACAATGTTTTCTTCTAACCAATTATTCATGTATTTGTTGCAGGGTCTCTCTATGCAGCTCAGACCTGTAGTGATCTTCCTATTTTTAGCTTCCCAGCACTGGGATTACAGGCATCTACCACCATGCCTGGTCTCAGTGACTGGCTCAGCACACCCAAGGTGGGGTGCGGGAAAGCATGGCACATGGTACCCAGCAGGTGCTAGGTCCACAAAGCTATCTTGCCAGCCCAATAAGTTATTCATATTATCAGATATGTGCATGCAAAGTAAAAGAATAAAGAAAAAAAGAAAGATATGTATAAGAAATTAAGAAGAGAAAAAGTACAAGTGATTGAAAAAAGGAAACAAAACAAATTCAAACATTAGCTTCCTTTCCATAGACCAGCAGAAATGCACAGTACAGCCCTTGAACCCATTCTCCTTACAATCAATCCTCCTCAACTCAGTAGCTCTTTCCTTTCAATAAGTTTATTTCCTTTTCCCAGTGTCTATTGTATCCTTTACATTCCATTTTTCTCTTTCTGGTTCTCGCACTGGAACAATATAATGTTGGCACATGTAGATCTGACATATCTCTTGAGTATGTTTTATACTTGCATCTGTTTACTGAAAAAAGACTCAAATTTATCCTGTTTTATAGCTGAATAATACTCGATTATGCAAAAATATCACATCTTTTTTAAAAATAATTTTCTTTTATTTAGAAGAGCATAAAGGAAAACAAAAAACAAATACAGAAATAAGGTTGCAAACAACAATTCATATATTACAGATTTTCAAAACAAGAATAGCGGATTAACAATGAATAGTGCCTATTTTTTTTCTTCTTTAACTTAATGTTATTTTGAAAAGTAAAATCAAAAGAACAAAAAACAGAAGCAAACGCAGAAACAGGGCAACATACAACAACACATATGTAAGATGTATAAACCAAGAATAGCTGATTAACAATGATTGATATATTATAATTTTTTACTTTTTTTAATTTATTTTTTTATTGAAGTACAAATATCAATCACACAGTTTCAGGACACCTTAACAAGACAGATTCGATAAATCAATACATTGCAAGCTGTTTTCATAATGTTTTGATATCGTACAAGGTGCATGATATTATATTTACAGATATTATTAAAGCAGATGTCTCTTATCAGTAAATTAAGAGTGTAGCTGCTTACTTATCTTATTTTTTATACTTGAATTATATCAAAAATTCAATAATTATTTTCCTAGTTGATGACGGTAGTACTAGAAGCCAACATAATATCCTGTCCAACCACCATTAGTGCAAATCTTGCCTCTCATAGGATTATGTAGAAGCACAGCATTATCTATCCCAACTGTACTGTCTATACACACACATCGTGATTTTTTCTTTCTATATGCCTTCCTTTGTCTACACATGTCAAAGGTGGGCACTCCATTGTCATTCAATTAACTTAGGTGCTTGAACTCGACTACACAATCCAACACAGTCCAGCATTCTACAACAATAGTGAGTTATTCAAAGAAATTGTCGACCATAGCCATTTATAGTTCAGCTTAATATTATGGCCCCACGATGTACACTTCATTTTTATACTTTTCTGCTGGATGGTTAAGACCTAGATAGAGCAAGACTTATATACCAACACATGAACTTTATATTTCCTATGTGGTCAGTTAAGTCCTCTCAGGGTTTATCTTTCAGTCCTGTACATTATTCTGTAGATCCTTTGTCTGTGTCATCCATGTGGATGAGTCACTGCCAATGCTTGACCAGTTTGCTCTCTGTGAAAGCCTGAGAGAAAGTTTTCTCTCCAAGTGACTCTCCCCAGGCACACTATAGAACTTCAGTCTCTTTCCTCTGTGGCTCCATAATCTCCTTGTTCAGAAAATTTGGAGCTCAACTGAGTTTCATGATGTTGCAGTACAGGTTCTTCTATGTCCTGAGTCTTCTCTGACCTTGAAAGGCTAGGGCCAAAATGTTGGCTGGCCTTGTGGCTCTTCTATTTCTCCAACTCTGATTTGTGAACTTAGGTTGTTAACCATCCAGAAGAAAAGCTGATTAGTATCCTGCAGCATATGCCATTCACTTTGCCTTATCAGACTCATTTGATTTTAGTTGTTATTGTACATTTCAATTTGTATTTCTGCTTTTCACTTGTTATACTAGGGAGACTATACGATATTTACACATGTGTGCCTGGTTTATTTCACTTATGAGTATATGTTCAAGTGGCATCCACTTCAGTATAAATGCTTCAAACTTATCATTCTTAATAGCTGAGTAATACTCCATTATCAATACCATATCTTTTTCAACCATTCCTCATGTGATGGACATCTTGGTTGTGTCCAAGATTTTGCTATTACAAATTGTGCTGCTATAAACAGAGGTACAGATATGTCAATATGATACAATGTTTCCAGTTCCTCTCGGAAAATTCCCAGTAGGGGGACAGCCAGCTTGAATGGGACTTCTAGTCTTACTGTTTTGAGGAGTCTCCACACTGACCTCCACAATGGTTGTACCAGTCTACATTCCCACCAGCAGTGGAGAAGTGCTCCCTTTTCTCCACAACCTCTCCAACATTTGTTGTTGGTTGATTTCCTCATGATAGCAATTCTTTCTGGAGTGAGATGGTATCTCAGTGTTGTTTTTATTTGCATTTCACGAATGGTTAGCGATGTGGAGCATTTTTTCATATATTTATTTGCTTCTTTAGTTTAATCCTCTGAGAAGTGTGTATTCATCTCAGATGCCTATTTCTGAATTGGGTCTTTATATTTGAGGGCCCTGTTATATCTTAGTTCTTTATATATTCTAGATAGTAGTCCTCTGTCTGATTGCTTATTAGTTAGGATTTTTCAAAGTTTGTGGGTTATGTTTTCACTCTGTTCACTATTTCTTTTGACATGCAGAAGCTCCTTAAGAAGAGTTGAAACCAGTTGTTGATTCTTTCAGGAGCTTCCCGTGCAAATATATATTTGTTCATGAACTGTTTACCTACCCCTATGTCTTCAAGAGTTCCCCCTACTTTCTCTTCCAGGAGATTGACTGTTTCTGTTTTAATGTTTAGATCTTTAATCCATTTTGACTTTACCTTAGTGCATGGTGATAGAGCTGGGTCAAGTTTTAGTTTTTGGTGTGTAGAAAGCCATGTTTTCCAGCACCATTTGTTGAAGAGGCTATCTTTCTTCCAGTAAGCTTGTGTAGCTCCTTTGTCAAAGATAAGATGGCTGAGTGTTTTTGTAGATGCCTCTGCATCTTCTTATCTATTCAACTGATCCTCAGGTCTATTTTGTTGCCAATACCATGTTGATTTTACCACAGTGGCTTTGTAGTATAATTTGAAATCAGGAATCGTGATGCCTCCTGCCTTATCTTTATTGGCCAAGATTGCCTTTGCTATCCTAGGTCGTTTGTGGGTCCAAATAAATTTTAAGATTGATTTCTCTATGTCTGGGAGGTATGTTGGTGGCAGTTTGATAGGGATTGCATTAAATCTGTACAGAAATTTTGGGAGTATGGCCATCTTCACGATATTGGTTCTTCGTATCCAGGAGCATGGAATATCTTTCCATTTTCTGAAATCCTCAATAATCTCTTTTCTTAGGGTGTTGTAATTTTCCATGAAAAGATCTTTGACTTCCTTGGATAAGTGAATCATCTTGGGAACTACATCTTCTTTATCTACTCTTCAACTGATGGGCATCTTGGTTGTTTCCAGTATTTAGCTGTGCCAAATTGTGCTGCTATAAACATGGGTACACATATATCACTGTGGTATAACTTTTTTCAATTATGAAGAAAACCTGGGAGTGGAGCACCTGCCTTTAATGGGTTCTCCTACTCTAGCTTTTGAAGAAATCTGCACACTGATTTTTATAGTGGTTGTAGCAGTGTGCACTCCCACCAACAGTGGAAAAGGGTTCCTTTTGCTCCACAGCCCTCCAGCATTTGCTATTGGCTGACTTCTTGATAGCCATTTTTCTGGGGTGCTATGGAATCCTAGTGTTGTTTTAATTTGCATTTTTGGAATGATCAATGACGTTGAACATGTTTTCACATACTTACCATTTGTGTTTCTTCCTCTGAGAAATGTATATTCTCAGATTTTTTAAATGTCATCTTTTTAATTTACAAAAAGTAATTGTACATTTTTACAAGATACAATTTGATATTTTAATATATGTGTGCATTGTGGGGTTAATGTATTCATCATTTTATGTAGTCATCATTTCTTCCTGTTAAAAAGTTAAAATCATCAGAAAGTTTGTTGTATATAGTACATTATTATTAACTATCATCACAATGCTAGGAAGTACATCATCAGATCTTATTCCTCTCTTTGCAGAAACTTATCCCCTTCAACCAACCTTTTGTCATTTGCCATCTACCCCTTCATTGGACCAGAAAGGTGATTAAAATTGGGTGAATGGAGCCAGAGTAAGGGATAAGGTATGGGGTGAGTGACATGGGCAGTTGAGAGAAATGAAATTATGAACACATAATGGCAGGGATAGCTTGTAAAAGTTCTGTGAGGGCTGACCTAAGTCTCTTGCTGGGACAGGGCCAGTGAAAATGTTCCTTGGAATTGACAGGTGAGATTTGTTGCTGTTAAGGTGAAGTTAGCCAGTAGCTTGATTTCTGACTGCTTGCCTGACATCTGAACTATCTATTTAGGACCAAAATGACACCTCTAAAAGGGTTTGTCCAAATGTCACAATACATTTTTCTTCTAGTAAACGCAACCCCAATGAAAAAGTACTGAAGCAGTATTCCAATGAACAAATCTGAAAAGTAACACCACATTTAAAAAAATAGCATTATTTTCAGGAGCAATATTAGAAAAGGCTGAGATAAAAGCTCCTTTTATTCTCCCCACTACATCCAAGGTGATTTTTCTTTGTAAAATTTTTCTCTGTTGTATTCTATGCTTCCAACAAATCTTGGTTTAAGATTTCAGAAGCGATAAGGAAACATAAAAATGTTGGTTATTTGTCCTTTTCTTATTAATGTGTAGAGAAAGAAATCATCTAAGAGTAAACACCTGATATGTTGCAGGGATTTAACTCTCTCTGTTTCTCCTTCTCTCTCCCTTCCCCCCCCCCTTTTGGTGGAACCAAGGATTGAACTCAGGCCCTTGTGCTTGTCAGGCAAGCACTTATTCTATTGAGCTATCTACCCAGCCCATGGGAATTTAACACTCAATGCCAAATGCCAAGAGTTCCATATTAGGAACACCTGTAACACTGGAACGTCATAAGTTTTTCTCTTCAAATTTTTGGTTCTTGGATTTTTAAAGACCAGTGAAAATGTTCCTGGGAATTGACAGGTGAGGTTTGTTACTGTTAGATGAAGTTTAAAAGATATATATATATATATATATATATATATATATATATATATATATATATATATATATACATTTATATAACTTTCTGGCAAAAATTAAAAAATTGTGACCTTTGGCATAAATGCATTAATTTATAATGCTCTTGAAATTCTCACATCAGCATCATGGATTAAGAATTAAGTTTTGGCTCCAGGTTTGGTAATCAATGCGCTGTGTTTGATTGTTAGCTACTACATTTGATAGCTACTTTGTAGGGTAGTTTTCATGATGAAAAGAGATGAAGTAAGAACATAAATGCAAAGTAGTAAGCAGAACACCTTGAGAAATAGTCAAGATGGACTAGAACAGATGATATGTGATCAACTCACCAGAGTCTACATAATAACAGTTTACCTGTGAATAATGTCCACTTATTGAATGTGAAGTAAACAGAGCATATTTCATCTTATTTTTATATTCTGTTTTCATAATTATGACATTTTGAAATGGGTACTTTTGTTCTTTCTACTTCACAGATGAGGAGACTGAGAATGAGAGAGATGGGGTACTTTGCTCAGACATAGCTAGAAAATGACAGAACGTGGATCTAAGCCAATGTGACTCCCAAATGTATGCTTTTTAAAACTCTACCCTTTTTCCTCTCTGTTGTTGCAGCACTCAATCATTGAAGTTTTTTAGTCACTCACACCCAAATTTTACACCACATTGTTTATAGCATAATTCATTCAAGCCCACCCCTCATTCCTATTCCACGGAATTTTGGTTGTGACTGAAACTTTCCAAAGACCATAGTAATTTCTATTCAAATGAATTGGTTTGATCACTTTATCAAGTGACAATCAATTGGCAGACACTTGAGAGTATGAAATCCTCTGATTAAATCTTCGTTGACCACTGATTTGATCTTTGTGGCTACAAGGTGGGATCTGAGAATGTTTAATGAATTATGGTGGACATAACACTCAGAACCTGCTCACTGTGCAAAGAGCCACTGATTATGCTCCTGAGGAATTTCTACTCTCAGTTTTTATAGTCAAGATAACTTAGAGTTCTTGGGCTGGGTCGATAGCTCAGAGTTCTAAGAACCTGCCTAGCAAGCACGAGGACCTGGATTCAATCCCTGGTACCAAATGTCTGCTAAGTTGGCAAGGAGTAACTATACAAAAAAAAATTAAAAAAGAAGATAACTCAGAGTCCTGAACAATGAGACATTTGAATAGGAAGAAATTACAATGAACTTCATAAAGAGATATTTGAATAAGACTTGTTGGTAACTAGGGTTTTTATTTCACAAAAGCCTATGGGACAAGAATGAAGAGTCAATGCACAAAGAATACTAAATTAAATAAAGTGCCCTCTGTTCTGGAGGTTGAGAAAATAATTACTGAGAATAGCATTGGTGCAGCTGTTTTATGAGGAAGAAATGGTGTAAGACTTGTCCTCTCAGATTGGCTCAGCCATGCCCAAAATAAATAAGCCTCACACTGCAGTAGTCTGCAGGAACAAAGGTGGGTGTCATGATGGCTTCTGGGTTAGCAATTCAAAGCCAGTATACTCAGAAAGTGAAATCCCCAAGGGTGATCCTGTGTCTGTCTTGGCAGTAGAGTGCCATGCTAAGAATGATCTCTAGAGGTTTGGCTGGCAGAAGTTTTTCTCATATTTTTCATTTTTCTCTGGGCCTTGCCTTGCTCAGGAAGAGAAGGCCTCTGGCATTCTGTCTCAGTTGGCATTCCCTGAAACAGTCTCCTGCATTTCACTAACAAAACCAGGGAAAAGAAGCACCAGAGGAATGCACGTATTAGAAATGAATGCATTGAGTTTTAGAGTAGTTTATGGTGCACTAGCTTTCTGCAATGCTCCATTTCCATATATCAATTTTGGTAGGGAAATTATATTATTTTCTACTCTTTAATGAATTATTGAGCATTCTTTCTGCCCAGAAAAAATTCTGGCTATCACCTTCTGCCTTCTCATGCTTCTAGAACATGCAGTCAGCCCCAACCAGTCATGATGCAGAAAAAGCACTAGGATGTCCCATGCTTGCTGTCAGGTGACACCTGGACCACTTTTCATTACCAGGACCTATCTCCACTATGTCTGAGGTGAATTCCTCAACCAGACATTATCCTGGGGCTTTTGATGGTATTTCGTCTACCTGGTCTGCAAGTTCTCTCTAAGGCTTCTTTTATAAGTCTGTAGTGTCCTTTACCCATACTTTCCTTGGAAATGCGAGCTGGCTTTTAGAATCTCAACAGCTTGAGCTGCGATGTATATGTTGCTCCACGGAAGCAGGCTCCATGAACCATGAGCCAGTTGAAAGAGGCAACATGGTGTGATGAAAAGAGCATGGGCTTTAAAGTTAGGCAACCTGGGGTCAAAGCTTAGCCCAGGCTTTTAGAGGCAAGGAGACATGGGGCAAATTGATCGATATGTTTGACACTTTGTTTCATTACAATAGCACTATCCCCACATTAGTTTGACTGTCTGCACTAGCAATTAATTATAACACAGTGCACATCCTTAAAATTGACCAGTTTATTTAAAGTTAATTTGGTTCTTTTTCATGTAAAATGTAGACACTTTTTAACCAAACAGATCCATTTGACTGTCAGTGTTAGCTTTTGTGTGATAATTATTCTGTATATGATATCCACCTCCACTGAAAACCACACGAGAAGCTGGGAATAGTGATGCATTCCTGTAATCCCAGGACTAGGTGAAGCTGAAGCAGGAAGATTGCAAACTTGAGCCCTTTTAGGACAATAATTTAGCAAGATATTACCTCAAAATTTAAAAAAAAATGAGTGGTTTGGGGATATAGCTCAGGTGTGAAGCTCCTGGGTTTGGTATCCACTACTACAGAAACAAATACACAAACAAACAAAAGCAAAAAAAAATCCCATAAAAGTACTATGATTTTCTTCAGATAGTAATGTATTTTTTAAACAATTTAAGAAGTAAGTGTCTTTTCAATGCTGGGGATTGAACCATAGGTTAGTTGGGGAAAACAGAGTCAAATCTAGCAATGTGCTACATTTCCATCCCTTTTTGTTTTTTGAACTTGTGATCGTCCTGTCTATCTCCAGAGTAGCTGGGATTACAGATAAGTGCCAGAACACTGGCCTAATAAGTAAACAATTTCTACTGCTCTCATTTTGTTCTTGAAGAAAAAAGGGTTCTCCCAGTACATTACCTTCCATCTAGAGAACACCACGATGCATTTTCCTTTCTCTGAAAACATGATGCAGCTTTGTTCTCTTCACTGGATGTAGAATTCTGAGCAAGTCGCTTTCCCTTTAATCATTTTAAATGTGCTCTTTCACTCTCTTTTATCCTTCATATTTTCTGATGAAGAAGCAGTAGTCATCCTGCTTCATTGTCATGGGATGAAACACAAAACCACAATGTGATACATCAAGCTTATATTTCAGTGGCTATGACTTATCCATAAACACACTCCCACTATTAACTACTAGCTCTGGATCAAGTACAAAGATAACCTGAAGATTCCCAGGTGCAATATAGCCAAACAATGGAAGAGAATGGATACTCAGGAAAGCAGAAGGCCTTGTGTGCAATTTTTATTCTCATAGCTTTTACCAAATCATCAGAAAGCTGCCAGAGGATGCTAAACTGAGAAAATGAGCTACATTTCTGGCCTCAAAAATTAAAGCAGGAAACTCAGACACCATAGCTGGAGAGTGTAGTTCCCAGAAGATTAGAAAGAAATGAGATCTCCTAATCCTGTCTATGGTGGCATGAACGTCTCAGCTGAGCTCCAAACCACATTGTTATACAACATCCCTGTAGGGCCATGGGAGTGGCTTACAGATGTAAGCTGATGTTTAAACCAGGTTTTGTCCAAAATGAGGTATACAATGCAGGGCCATAATAATAAGTTGAGCTGTAAATGGCTATGGTCGATAACTTCTTCGGATAACTCACTATTGTTGTGGAATTCTGGACTGTGTTGGATTGTGTCATCGAGTTCAGGCACCTAAGTTATTTGAATGACAATGGCCCATCTTTGACAGGTGTAGACAAAGGAAGGGGTATAGAAAGGAAGAGTCATGATGTGTGTGTAGACAGTACAGTTGGGATAGATAACACCGTGCTTCTACATAATTCTATGAGAGGCAAGATTTGCACTAATGGTGGTTGGACAGGATATTATGTTGGCTTCTAGTACTATGGATAACCGCTAGGAAAATAACAAGGTAGAAAGTATTAATTATTGAATCTTTGATGTAATTCAGGTATAAAAATAAGATACATAAACAGCTACACTCTCTTAATTTATTGATAAGAGACATATGCTACATATATTTTTTTTCTTTTTTTTTTTCTTTTGAGACAGGGTTTCACTATGCAGTTCAGGCTGGCCTTAAGCTCACTTTGTAGCTCAGGCTGGTCTCGAACTCACAACAATCCTCCTGCCTCAGCCTCCCCAGTGCTGGGATTACAGGCATGCACCACCATTCCCGGCTAAGAGACATATTGCTATAATAATGTCTGTAAGTATAATATCATGTATGCACCTGGTATGATACCAAAACATCATGAAAACAGTTTGCAATGTATTAATTTATTGAATCCGTCCTGTTAAGGTGTCTTAAAACTGTCTCATTGATATTTGTACTTCAATAAAATAAAAAATAAATACATAAATAAAATAAAAATAACCTGAAAGAGACAGCCTCCTGATCAACCTCTCGCCCTTCTTCTGTCCTTTCTGAGACAGAAGTTTTCTTTTCCAATAAATATTCTACTCTAAAAAATAATAAAATAAAATAAAATAATAAACTACCACCCTCTATGAGGTGTGGTGTATTTGTTTGGGCCATCTAATTCTTGTTCAATTTAGGTTTTTTCTAGTTATGATTCTGTTATTAATTTTTATTTCGATTTTATTTTGGTTAAAATATATTTTGATTGGTTGGTATTCTCAAATACATTGTGTTTCCCTTTATGACTCCACAAGTACCAAATTTTTATAGATGTTCTATGTGTCACTGGAAAAAAAGTGTGAATTCCTGATTTTTTGGACTAAAGAATACTTCATCAAATGAGATAATTGTGCTTTTGAGCATGTATGTTTTTTGGTAAATTTCATTAATATCTGGCATGATTTTTATGCATTTTATTAGTACATGCTTGTGATACTAACCATTACATTTATCATGTCATAAACACTTCTATATACATAAATATCTTGATTCTTTTTCTCCCCTTCCCTTCCCATCCCTTGCTGCACCTTCAAACATTTTCCTATTTGAAAAAAATCTATTTCCAGTTTTTTATTCTTTTTAAAAGCCCTTTTTCCCTTCCTTCTCTCCCATGTTGCATTTTTTTGTTCCTCTTCCCATCTGAAAAAGATCTTCCTTCGTCCTGTTATCTAACCTCTACTTTGCTCTTTATATTTTGTTTTTTTGTATAAAGAAAACCGTGTGATATTTAAGCTTACATGTCTGATTTATCTCAGTGTATACATTTTCTTACGAGTGCCTCAAGTCCATCTTTCTCTATCCAGTATAAATATATTTTCTCTTCCTATTCATCATTTTATTTACTCATATATGCTAATTCCAAGATTTAGCTGTTATAAATTGTGCTGCTGTAAGCACAGGTATTCGTGTATCACTATAATTTGATGACTTTGTTTTGTGGAGATTTCTAGAAGAGAAATAACTGAGTCAAATAAAATCCCAATTTATAGTTTTTTCTTTCCCCATACAGATCTTCATAGTTATTATATTAGTTTGTATTCCCACCAAAAATGTGACTGCAGAGTCATAACCAGTTTTTATTATTTGATTTCTTGATGATAACTATTCGTTTTGGAGTGATGTGGAATCTCACTGCTGTTTTAATTTGCACCTCTCCAATAGCCAATGATGTTGAATATTCTTTCATTTATTTTGTTGGCCATCTGTAGTTCTTGTGAGAGGCGCCTATTTTCTTAGTTTGCCCATTTTTTTTTGTTTGAATCTTTTATTTGGGGGAAATCTATTTTTTTTTAGTCTTTATTCTAAATGTGAGCCTTCTGTCAGAAAAATAGCTGGCAAATTTTCCCTCCATTCTGTAAGGTCATCTCTTCATTTCATTATTTCATTTATTATTCAGAAGCTTTTTAATTTGATACAAGCCCATTTTCTGCTTCTTCATAATATTTCATGTGACATTGGGTTTTATCTAGAAACGCCATGCCTATACCTGTGCCCTAAAGTGTTTTTGGCATTTTTGTTTGTACAATGATTTTTGTAGTTATATTTTATCAACTATTAAAACAATTATTAATTCTTTACAGCATAGACTTGTTAATTTGTTTTTAGATTTTTTGACTTTTGCTTTATATTCTTTGAAGACATATTATTATGTGCATATAGTTGTTGAATAGAGGCATCTTTTATTGAAACCATTAGCCTTTCTACCATTATAAAATTTTTCATTGAAAATATGACAAAAGTTGCCCTTTTTCTCTAATAATTCTTAGTGCACTTATATTTGTTTTATCTGATATTAATATAATTAGGACACAGGCTTATTTTGACTATTTTTTTTTCTTTAAAAAGCCCTCATATTTTGGTGTGTCCTCTTGTTTCTTAAATATAAGCTTTTATAAGCATAATATTGTAAGCTTTAAAATTAAAACATGTTTATTGGGATGCAATTTCCATGCTATTATAATTATGATTTTAATGTGTACAATCTAATAATTTTCAGAATATTCACAGTGCTGTGAAACTATTACTTCTATCTAATTTTATCGATTTTTAATATGCCCAATAACAACAGTATACCCATTAGTTTATTTCAATTTTCCCCCTAGCTCAAGACAACAGAAATAATTACTCTATTCTTTTACTTTATTTTTTACTCATTTTAATGAGAAAAAGATAAAATAGCAATAAAAGAGTTTCAAAATAGGTTAGTAGGTCAGTTGGAATAATTAGTACATTGAATATTGTTGTTAATCTACTTTCTGTCTCTGTAGTTTTTCCTCTTTTGAACATTTCATACGAATAAGAACTTTAATAAACGTGATATTTTGTGTCTGGCATCTTTCAAGTAAAATAATGCTCATGAGGCTCATCTATCCTGTAGTGCATATGAATCTTTTATTCATTTTTATGTGGAAAAGTGCCCCATGAGTGCATATAACACATTTTTAATCTATTAATTAATGAATGAACATTTAGATTATTTCCATTTGTTCACTATTACAAATAAAGCTGTTATAAAGCATCCATGTAAAAGGGTATATACTTTTAATTCCTTTGGACATATAATTAGAAAAGCAGTTGGTGGGGGTATGTGATAACTCTACGTTCAGTACTTTAAAACAACTACCAAGCTGTTTGCCTCCCAGTTCCACTCAATTGATCTATGTCTTTCCTGATGTCAGCCCTATAACATCTTAATTACTGTCACTTTAGTTTTAAAGCAGTAAGAGTAAATTTTCCAACTTTATTCTCTTCTTGAGAATCATCCTTACTTTCTTTGTGATTGATTTAAAAATGTGTTGGAGGCTGAAGTTGTAACTTAGTGGAAATATGAGGGGTAGCATATGAGGCTCTTGGTTCAATCTCTTGAACTCCTTTTAAATGATAATAATAATAATGCTTTTAGCCGGGCGTGGTGGTGCATGCCTGTAATCCCAGCACTCGGGAGGCTGAGGCAGGAGGATTGTTGTGAGTTCGAGACCAGCCTGAGCCACAAAGTGAGCTTAAGGCCAGCCTGAACTGCATAGCGAGACCCTGTCTCAAAAAGACAAAAAAAAAAAAAAAATAATAATAATAATGCTTGTACTACGAATAATACTATTTCACTCAGTGTTTTTCTTTTGATATTTATCTGTTCTCTGGTATAATAAATATTTCTCTAGAGATTATAAAATATATTTATGTGTTAATTTACTGCAATGCAAATTATTATTTTACCATATCGCTATAACCAATAATATCTTAAAAAAATATAAGTTCTATTTATTTCTCTTTTGGTCATTGTCATGTATTGCAATAATTTTGCAAAGATAGTTCATTATTTCTTTGTCAAGGTAGCATTTACTTGTATCAAAACATGTACTAGTCCATTCTTATTCTTCATTTCGTCCTGCGTTTTTATGTTTTTGTGTAGGATCCTTTTGTTTTGTCTCAAGGATTTCCTTCATCCTTTCATTTAGTGCATAGTTTGGAATGGTTGTTTACTCCCTGGCATTTGATTGTACCCTATCCTAATTTGTATAAAAACTCTCATAGGCTGGTAAAACATGATTTTGTAACTTTCTCATGTTGAAATACCTATTACAACACGAGTGCTTTTTCATTATAACATTATTTTCTGCTTGGAATCAAAATAGTTGATCTTTTTTTTTTTTTTTTTTTTTGTAGTTCCAGGGATTGAACTCAGGGCCCTGTGCTTGCCAAGCAGGTACTTATTATACTGACCTATCTCCTCAGCCCTAGTTGATTATTTTTAAATATCTCTTCCATACACAGTTGTTTTTATTTTATTTTATTGAGAAATAGCAATGAGACATTCAAAACTGATTAATAGGACAGTTTCAATAATTAATACATTGTACATTGTTATCTTCTTAGTGGTCATCCATACTACAAAAAGGAGACAGGATATTCTGCCCAAACACTATTAGAACAAATCTTTCTACTCATTGAATTGAGAGTAGCTGTATATCTATTCTGAATATTCGGTATGTACAAATACAAAATGGTCCTTCCTTTGTATCTCCTTTTTTTGTTTAGTCCTGTCAGAGTTGGGTATTCCACAGGCATTTAAATACTATATGCACATGACTTCAGCAAAACAATCCAACACAATCCAGCAGTCCACAATAGTAGTGGGTTATCCACAGAAGTTGTTGATTTGAGCCATTCACAGCTTAGCATATTAATATGGCTTTACTTTATAGATCTCGTATTTATACTTTCTGCTGGATGGTTAAGACCAAGATAAAGCAAGACAGATATAACAAGAAATGTAACTTTTGTATCTGATAAGGTCAGTGACATACCCTCAGGGTTTATCCTATAGCCCCATAGCACACTTTATAGATCATTGCCAGTGTCAGAATTGTGGTTGAGTCATGGCAATTGCTTGATCAATTTGCTCTCTGTGAAAGCCTGAGAGAGTGTTTCTTTCTATGTAACTCTCCTTAGGCACACTCTACATCATCGATCACTTTCCTCTGTGGCCCCATAATCTCTTTTCTATTTTCCATGATTTTATTGTAGAACATATAGCAATGAGACAGTTTCAAATCCAATTAATAGAACACATGCAATAATTAATTTAATACATTGCATATTATTTTCATGGTGATTATTTGTTGTACAAGGTGCATACATAATATTCTATTTAGAAACACTATTACAGCAGATGCCTCTATTCACTGTATTAAGAAAATGTAGCTGTATAAACATCTTTCTTTTTTAAAGCTGAAGTTGGGACACAACTGAGTTACATGATGTTACAGTATAGGTTCTCCTGTGTCCTGAGTCTTCACTGACCTTGAAAGGCTAGGGTGAAAAGTTTGGCCAACCTTGCAGCCCTTTTTTCTCTCTAATTTTTGATTTGCAAACTTAGGTTGTTAACCCTCCAGAAGAGAAGATTATTAATACCGTGCAACATAGGCATTTCAGTTTACCCTAACTATCTGTCTAAGGATCAATCATCTTAGGCATATGATGGAACATGTATTTTCCATCAAGTATTGATATGATAAAATTTAAGTCCCTATATAATATGAAGAAAAAAGTAATTAAAGATAGGAATAAACACTTCCATAGTTTTACACAGAAATTTAAAAATCTAACCATATACAGCATTGTAGCAGGACAGTTTTGTCACATTTTTTTCTAGTGTCTTTTTTCATTTATTACTCTTAACTTAAACAAGAAAAAAAACATTTACATGAGAGACAGTATGGTAATAAATGATATGTCATGACAAGAAGTACATATTTAGAAGATCAGAATGACAGGCATTCCAAGAGTGACCCTCCTTTCCACAATGCTATCTTCAATGCAGGAGCTTGGTTCAAAGGTATCAGCATGTATAGTTAGTCAGGGTGAGAAATATTTCAGTAAAATGCTGGTTTCAAAAACTTTATGATGCTTCTCAGGATCATTGCCTTACCCATATTGTGCATATAAATACATGGCTTTGTCCCTGTCATGTTTCCCAGCTTTTGTCGTTGCCCTCTCCTCATTGTCCAATCCTCAAGTTCTCACTTTTCTTTTAGTTGTGTAATACCTTTATATTTGTGTTTCTTCTTTTGAGTTCTTATAATAGGGAAACGATATGATACTTACACATGTGAGTCTGGATTATTTCACTTTTCAGTATATCTTCAAGTGGCATCCACTTAACATGAAGACTTTGACTTTATCATTATTTGAGGTTGAATAATACTCCATTGTGTAAAGATATCACATCTTTTTCAGCCTTTCCTCATGTGATGGGCATCTTGGTTGTTTCCAAGTTTTGGCTTTCACAATTTGTGCTGCTATAAACATAGGTACACCTATATCATATGGATATGATGTTTTTAGTTCCTCAGGGAAAATTTCCAGTAGGGAGATAGCTGGCTGGAATGGGATTTCCAGTCCTAGTTTTGTAAGGAGTTTCCAAACTGACTTCCACAATGGTTGCACCAGTCTACATTCCCAGAAGCAGGGGAGAAAGTTCCCTTTTCTCCATATCCTCTCCAACTTTTGTTGTTCGTTGATTTGTTTATGATAGCCATTCTTTCTGGGGTGAGATTGTATCTCCATGTTGTTTTCATTTACATTTCAAGGATGGCTAGTGATGTGGAGCATTTTTTCATATATTTATTTGCTTCTTTAATTTTGTAATCTGAGAAGTGTGTGTTCATCTCAGATGCCCATTTCTGGATTGGGTCTTTAAATTTGAGGGACCTAATGTTGTTTACTTCTTTATAAATTCTAGAAAGTAGACCTTTGTCTGAGTGCTTATTAGTTAAGACTTTTTCAAAGTTTGTGGGTTGTCTTTTCACTCTGTTGACAATTTCTTTTGATGTGCAAAACTTCTCAATAAGAGTTGGTCCGAGTTAATTCTTTCAAGTGTTTCCCATGCCATTTGATTTTTGTTCATGAAATCTTTGCCTACCCCTATGTCTTCAAGAGTTCCTCCTACTTTCTTTTCCAGGAGATTTATTGTTTCTATTTTAAGGTTTACATCTTTACTCCATTTTGACTTTTACTTAGTGCATGGTGATAGAGTTGTGTCAAGTTTTAGTTTTTGGCATGCAGAGAGCCAGTTGTTCCAGCACCATCTGTTAAAGAGTCTATCTTTCTTCCAGTAAGTGTGTTTGGCCCCTTTGTCTAAGATGAGGTGGTTTAGTGGGTTCATAGAGGACTCTGCATCTAATCTATTCTGTTGATCCTCAGGTTTTTTTTTTTTAATTGCCAATACCATGCTGATTTTATCACAGTAGCTTTTTAGTGTAATTTCAAGTCAAGAATTGTAATGCCTTGTACCTTGTCTTTTTTGGCCAGGATTACCTTTGCTATTGTAGGTCTTTTCTGCTTCCAAATAAATTTTAGTAACTGTTTCTCTAGGTCTGGGTGGTATGTTGGTAGTAGTTTGATAGGGATTGAATTAAATCTGTACAGAAATTTTTTAACAGTCTAACAGCTATCATTTTCATTTATTTTTTTTTTCAAAATGACAGTTGAATAATGAATACATGATTTGCCTGAAATTTCAGAGGTCAAGACCTGTCTTCCCTGCATTCTTCATCACCACTGGGAAGTTACTCAAATGTCTTTTTGCTGATATTTTAAACTTGCTATGTGAATTTTACTTGCACATCTATGGTAATGCTAGCTATAGTTATTTTTCTCTGATTCACTCTCCATTAATGTTGATTTTTTTGAATATGATGGAAAACTTAGTTCTACCTCCAGAAACACTCTTGCTCCCGGGACGTATAGCAGGTCTCACTTTACTCAGGAATATTTTTAGTGGTGAGGGTCTTGGAAAAGGGTAGGAGTTAGTAGATATAGAAATGGATTGACAGGAACTTTTTCTAACATTTGTAATGCCTTATATATTTCAAAATTAGTAATAAATTCTTTTTTTGTTATAATATCCCTTTATCATCCTAGATGTAACTAAATATTCTATATGTCTGAACACTCTCAAATTGACATAGTTCATGGAATTAAAAATCTATAAATTTACTAGGCAAGGTTACTTTTTTGTACTGCTGAGATAATATTCTCAACATTCAGAAGTTAAAGAAGGAAAAGTTTAAGTTCACATATGTAGGTTTCAGTCCATAGCTGTTTATAGATCAAGCATCAAAGTAGATGGGCATTACAGAGTAGAACCAGTCCAAGGGAGGTCTGGAAAGAGGCAGCAAACAGCAAGCCACAAGCAGCATCTGTGGTAAGCTTCTCTTTATAGTCTATTGAGGCTACACCACACCCAGTGTGAGCCTTCCCAGTGCACATATCCAGAGCTATAGAAAAGCAATTAATGGACTAATGCAATGCCATGCACTTTTTAACCTAGTACTGCACACCCTAAATCCAGCCACCTCTGACAAGTTCTACATGTAAGGACATGAGCCTTTTGGGGGAATGTCTAGATACAAGCTGCAGTATTCTGGCCCTAGCCCCACAAAGACTAAGGACCATCTATTTTCGCAAAATAGATAGTGCATCTTTAAGTGTTGCCAAAGTTCTAACAGCTTCAACATTGCTGAAAAGCCACAGCCTAAATTTTTCTTATGTGATTTAGAGCCAATTTTGGGCTTTGAGCTCCCATAAAGAAGAAAAGATTACATTCAATACAAAATATACATTCCTCTTTGAAACAGAAGCTACAAAGTATAGGACCTAGATAAAGCAAAAATCCAGGATGGCAAAAGTTAAATCTTACAGTTTCATATCCATCATCCAGGGTTATCTGTAACAAGATGTGAATATGACTAGAGAGTATGGGTGTCTCCATCACTATATCACTGCCAGCAGTTGTACCTCTCACAGTTTTTCTCTTGGGCTAGCTTTGTTCCCTCCTTTCATCTTTCTTCTTATGACCCACATTCTTGGCTTCCACAATATTCTGAGACCACTATTTTTCAGCTTTACACACACAACTTCACACACTACTGTCTTTGGGGCACACTGTCTGGTCTCTTAGGCCTTCTAATATCTGAGTGAAGATTTATTTTGTCCACAGCTTTTGTATTGTGCATGTCCTAAACTCAGCACACATGAATGATCCCAAGGTTGCCAACAGCTAGAAGAATAGCCAGTCTTTGTTCTTTCTTATTGTACGAATAGAGTACTTGGATTGTTGAGTAGTATGAACCCAATCTAGAGGAAAAACTTCACCATGTTCCCACTTTTCTTTTACATGATATTTTGGGACATTATTTTTCAATTTTTTATACTTTTTTTTCTGGTTAATAGAACATTTTTAATAATTAATGCATTTTACATTGCTATCTTCTTAGTGGTTATACATAGTACATGAAGCAGATAGGATATCCTGTCCAAACACTATTACTACTAACTTTTCTTCTCATAGAAAGTAGCTGTATATCTATCCTAACTGTTCTGTATATACAAATACAAAATGGTTCTTAATTATATCCCCTTTTTTTGTTCGGTCCTGTCAGAGATAGGTATTCTATTGGCATTTAAATATTATAGGTGCTTGAATTCAGCAAAACACTCCAACACAGTTCAGCAGTCCACAATAGTAGTGAGTTATCAGCAGAATTTGCTGCCTAGAGCCTTTCACAGCTCAGTATATTAATATGGCTTTACTTCATATACCTCATTATCATACTTTTCTGTTGGATGGTTAAGACCAAGATAAAGCAAGATCTATATAACAAGAAATGTAACTTTTGTATCTGATAAGGACAGTCAAGTCCCCTCAGGGTTTATCCTGTAACCCTGTACCTCACTGTGTAGATCCTTTGTCAGTGTCAGCCATGTGGATGAGTCACAGCCATTGCTTGACCAGTTTGCTCTCTGTGAAAGCCTGAGAGAAAGTTTTCTCTCCATGTGACTCTCCTTAGGCACACTATAGATCATTGATCACATTCCTCTGTGGCTCCAGAATCTCCTTGATCAGAAAATTCGGGGCACAACAGAGTTGCAAGATGTTACAGTACAGGTTTTACTATGTCCTGAATCTTCACAATCCTTGAATAGCTAGGGTCAAAATATTGGCTTACCTCGGAGCCCTTCCTTTTCTCCAATTATTATTTTGTAAACTAAGGTCTTTGACCCTCCATAAGAGAAGCTGATTATGACCCTGTAAAATATGCAATTCGGTTTAACCTCACTGTCTAAATATCAAACATATTAGGCAAAGCATGGAACAGGTATTTTCCATCAAGTATTGTTGTATTGAACTTTAAGTCCTTACAGAATATGAAGGAAAACAATTTTTAAAAACACGAATAGACATATTTTTACACAGAAATTTACAAATCTAACCATATACAACATTGTAGCAGGACTGTCCTGTGACACTTTTTCTTCTTCTCTTTTTTTTCATTTATTACCCATTAAAAAATTTATTTGTGAGACAGTATGGTAATAACGGATATATCATGACCAGAAGTATGTATTTAGCAGACCAGAATGAAAGGCATTCCAAGCATGACCCTTCTATTACATATTGATATCTTCACTGCAGTTGCTTGGTTCACAGGTATCAGCATATAGAGATAGTCAAATTAAGTATCCTACCAATTAACTGCTAGTTTCAAAAACCTGCTGAGGTTTCTCAGTATCATTGCCTTGTCCAACTTGTGCATACAAATGTATAACTTTGTCCCTGTCCTATTTCCTAGCTTTTATCTTTACCCTCTCCTTGTTGTCTAATCCTCAAATTCTCACTTTCCTTTTAGTTGTGTTATATATTTCAATTTTATTTCTTCTTTTGATTTCTTAAGCTAGCGAGATTATATGATATCTGCACATATGGGTCTGGTTCATTTCACTTCCGAGTATATCTTTGAGTGGCGTCCATTTAAATACAAATGCTTCAAGTGTATCATTCTTTATACCTGAGAAATACTCCATTGTATAAACATACCACATTTTTTTCAAACATTCCTCATGTGACAGGCAGCTTTGTTGTTTCCAAGATTTTGTTATCACAAATTGTGCTGCTAGAAACATAGGCAAACATATATCATTAGGATATGACATTTTCAGTACCTGTGGGAAAATTCTCAGTTGGGGGATAGCTGGCTTGAATGGGATTTCCAGTCCTAGTTTCTTAAGGAGTCTCCACACTGATTTCTATAATGTTTTCACTACTCTACATTCCCAGAAGCAGTGGAGAAGAGTTAACTTTCCCCCCCAGCCACTCCAACATTTGTTGTTGGTTGATTTGTTCATGATAGCCATTCTTTCTGCAGTGAGATGGTATCTCAGTGTTGTTTCAATTTGCATTTCAAGGATGGCTAGTGATATTGAGCATTTTTTCATATATTTATTCACTTCTTTAATTTTGTCCTGTGAAAAATATATATTCATCTTCGATGCCCATTTCTTGATTGGGACTTTAAAATTAAGGACCCTAATGTATTTTAGTTCTTTATAAATTCTAGAGACCATACCTTTATCTGAGTGCTTATTAGTTAAGATTTTTTTGAAATTTGTGAGTTGTCTTTTCACTTTGTTGGTAATTTCTTCTCATGTGGAAAAACTCAATAAGAGGTTGTCCTAGTGGTTAATACTTTCAAGTGTTTCCCATGTGATTTAAATTTTGTTCATGAACTCTTTGCCTACCCTTATGTCTTCATGAGTTCCTCTTACATTCTTTTGCAGGACATTGAGTTTTTCAGTTTTAAGGTTTAGATCTTTACTCCATTTCCACTTCAGCTTAGTGTATGGTGATAGACCTGTGTCAAGTCTTAGGTTTTGGCATGTATAGAGCCAGTTGTTCCACCATCATCTGTTAAAGATGCTATCATTCTTCCAGTAAGCGTATTTGGTTGCTTTGTTGAAGATGAGGTGGCTGAGGGTGTTCATAGAGACCTCTGCATCATCTAATCTTTTCCATTGATCCTTAGGTCTATTTTGTGGCTAATAGCATGTTAATTTTATCACAGTAGCTTTGTAGTATCATTTCAAGTTAGGAATTGTGATGCCTCCTGCCTTTTCCTTGTCGGCCAAGATTGCCTTTGCTATTCTATGTCTTTTCTAGTTAAAAACAAATTTTAGAAATGATTTATCTAGGTCTTGGAGGTATATTAGTAGCAGTTTGATAGGTATTGCATTGGATGTATACAACAATTTTGGGAGTATGGCCATCTTCATGATGTTTTTTTCTTCTTATACAGGAGCAGGGAATATCTTTCCATTTTCTGAAATCGTCTAACATCTCTTTTTTTAGAGTGCTGTAATTTTCTGTGAAATGATCTTTGACATCTTAGCTTAAGTGAATTCCAAGGTATTTCATTTTCTATGGTGGTTTTTAAAAGGTCTTGTTACTCTAATATCCCTCTCAGTGTGTTTGTTATCTGTGTAGATGAATGCTACTGATTTATTAGTATTGCCTTTGTATCCTGCTATGCTACTGAATTTTTGTATCAATGCTAGTGGCTTTCTGGTATTTTGGGATTTCCAAGTACAGTATCATGTCATCTGCAAATAGTGAATGTTTAACTTCTTTTTTATATATTCTTATTCCTTTTATTTATATCCCTCTTTTCTAATGACTGTAACTAAGGATTCCAGAACTATATTGAAGGGTGATAGAGGATATCCTTATCTTGTACCAGAACTGAGACTAAAAGATTTCCAATTTTTATCATTAAAATTATATTAGCCATTGGGTTGTAACAGATGGCTTTTATTAAACTGAGGTAAAGAAATAGAAGAGCCGTAAGGCCAGCCAACATTTTGGCCCTAGCCTTTCAAGGTCAGCAAAGACTCAGTGGATAGGAGAACCTGTACTGTAACATGAAACACAGTTGTGCCACAAATTTTCTGATCAAGGAGATTATGGAGTCACAGAGGAAAGAACTTGATGATGTATAGTGCCTGGGGAGAGTCACATGGAGAGAAAACTTTCTCTCAGGCTCTCACAGAGAGCAAACTGGTCAAGCATTGGCTGTGACTCATCTGCATGGATGACACAGACAAAGGATCTACAGAGTAAGGTACAGGATTACAAGATAAACCCTGAGCGGACTTCACTGACCACATAAGAAACATAAGGTACGTGTGTTGGTATATAAGTCTTGCTCTATCTAGGTCTTAACCATCCAGCAGAAAAGTATAAAAATGAAGTATATAATGTGGGGCCATAAGTATAAGTTGAGCTATAAATAGCTATAGTCAAAAACTTCTTCAGATAACTCACTATTATAGTGGAATGCTGGAGTGTGTTGGATTGTGTCATTGAGTTTAGGCATCTAAATTGGTTTAATGACAATGGAGTGCCCATCTTTGACAGGTCTAGACAAATAAAAGGGGGGAATGCAAAGGAAGAATCATGTGTGTATGTAAACAGTACAGTTAGGAAAAATATGCCGTGCTTCTGCATAATTCTATGAGAAGCAAGATTTGCACTAATAGTGGTTGGACAAGATATTATGTTGGCTTCTAGTAATATGGACAGACACTGGGGATATAACAAGATAGAGGGTGTTAATTGCTGAATCTGTGATATAAATCAGCTGTACAGAAATAAAATAGGTATATAGCTGCACTCTTTTAATTCACTGATTAGAGACATCTGCTATAATAATGCCTGTAAGTATAATATCATGTATGCACCTTGTAAGACACTGAAATATTACAAAAACATTTTGCAATGTATTGATTTGTCAAATCTGTCTTGTTAATTTGTCTTGAAACTGTCTCATTGTTATTTGTTCTTCAATAAAAATAATAATAAAAAATAAATTAAGGTTAAGGCCTTCTATTCCAATTTTCTGTAGGACTTTGCACATGAATGAGTGCTGGACTTTGTGAAAAGCTTGTTCTGCATCAATTGAGATGATATGTGGTTTTTAGATATCAGTCTATGAATATAGTGTATTACATTTATAAATTTTCGAATATTGAACCGTCTTCACATCCTGGAATGAATCCTACCTGGTCATGGTGTATGATCTTCTGGTTGATTTGCTGTATTCTATTTGCTTGGATTTTATTGAGGATTTTTACATCTACGTTCATGAGGGAGATTGGCCTGTATATAGCTTTTTTAGTTGCATCTTTCCCTGGTTTTGGAATCAGTATAATACTTGTCTCCAGGAATGATTTTGGAAGGTCGGCTTCCTTTTTAGTTTCATTGAAGACTTTGAGGGGTGTAGGGATTATATCCTTAAATTTCTTGTAGAATTCAGCTGTGAATCCATCAGGCCCTGGACTTTTCTTTGTCGGTAGGCTTTTTATCACATTTCACATTTCATTGGCTGTTATTTGGCTATTGAGTATTGTTATGTCTTTTTCATTCAGTTTTGGTAATTTGTACCTTTCTAGGAGTCTGTCCATTTTGTCTGTGTCTTCTATTCTGTAAACGTAAATATTCTCAAAATAGCTATTGGTAATCTTCTGAATTTCCATTGAGTCTGTGGTGATTATACCCTTTTTATTCCTTATTGCTTGCATGTGAATTTTTTCTTTCCTATTTTTGATGAGGTTAGCTAGGGGCTTATTGATTTTATTTTGTCTGTCAAAGAACCAACTTTTTGATTTGTTAATTCTTTCAACTGTTTTCTTCATTTCAATTGAATTAATTTCTGCTTTATTGTTTATGTTTCTTCCCTTCATTGGGCTCTGAGTTTTGCTTGCTCTTCATTTTCCAGATGTCAGAAGTTCAGCATTTGGGTATTTATTTATTCCTGTTCTGTTTTCCTAATGTGTGAGTTCACAGCTATGTATTTCCCTCGGAGGACTGCTTTCATCATATCCTTCAGTTCTGGTAGGTTGTGGTTAACTTTTCATTGGATTTTAGACATTGTTGAATTTTTTGTTCAATTTCATCTGTGACCCATACATTGCTGAGTACTGAATTGTTAATTTCCATGTATTTGGTTTTTCTTTCTCTTTTCTTTTGTCATTTATTTCCAGTTTCACTGCACTGTGGTCAAATAGTATACACAGGATAATTTCTGTTTTCTTGCATGTACTTAAGCAAGTTCTACGGATTAATATGTATTCTTTTAGAAAATGACCCATATGCAGCTGAAAAAATGTGTATTCAGCTGTGTTTGGTAGAACACTCTGTATATGTCCATTTCTTCCAAGCTCTGGTTCAGTTCTGCTACTTTGCTAATTTTTTGTCAGATTGACTTATCTTTTTTGATAAGGGGTGTTAAAGGCTCCTGTTAAGATTGTTGTATTGAATATTAAATTTTTCATGTCCATTAAGATTTTTCTTATATAATTGAGTGCTCCTGTGTTTGGTGCACGTATATTAAGTGTTACCACTTGCTGTTGAATTTTTACCTGAATCAGTATACAGTGGCCTTTACTACACTTGATCATTCTTGTTTGAAGCTGTTGTTGTCTGAAAATAGTATTGCTACCCCTGCTTTTTTCTGAGGCTCTGGGACATGTTACATTGTTTTTCTTCCTTTGACTTTAAGCCTCTGAATTGCTTAATGAGTTAAGGGTGTTTCTTGCATACGTTGGATTTTGTTTCCTAATCCACTGTACCAGTCTATATCTCTTAATTGGTGAATTGAGTCAATTTACATTGATGGTTATAATTGTGATGTATTAATTGACATATTATGTACCTGTTATTGTTTACTCCCTTTTGTCTGTGTTGAATTGTTTGCCCTAGTTAGTGGGCTCCTTCTGTTCTCTCTCATGGAGTTCTGCTCTCTCTCTCTAGAACATCTTTCATTAGTCTGTAGGGATGACTTTGCCAACATGAAATTCACTAGTTGTTCTTTGTCATGGAAGTATTTCACTTCTCCACCAAACTTGAAAGAGAGTTTTACTGGGTATAATAGACTGAGATGGAATTTGTTTGAAGTACTCAGCTCCATGCTCTTCTTGCCTTCATGCTTGTGAAGAGAAGTCTGCCATTATTCTTATGGGTTTTCCTTTGAATGTGATCTGCTACTTTTGTCAAGCGGCTTTCAGTATATTATTCTTGTGCTGAATTTCTGGGATCTTGACTATTATAAGTCTAAGTGTGTTTTTAATTTGCTTGACATTATTTGGACTTCTATATGCTTTGGTTACCTGAATTTCAGATTGTTTCTTCATATTTGGGAACTTTCCTGTGATTACTTCTGCCCATATCCTTTTTATATTATTTTTATTGACTCCATCCTTCTCATTGATGCCAATTAGTCTCACATTATTCATCTTTGCATAATTTTGCAGTTGATGGAATATTTTTTTCCTGCATTCTCATTGTTTTTATGAGATCCTTTCTCACCTTTTCACTAGCTGCACCCACGTCTTCAAGATCTGAAACCCTGTCTTCACTTTCACCGAAATGGTTTTGCAGGCTTTTGGTTTGGATCTTAATTTCCTCTGTATCTCTTTGACTTTTCGTCATGCAATCTATTTGTTTCCTGTATTGCTTACTCAAGGAATTCATTATTTTTCTGAACTTTATTTTTTTATCAATGTCCTCTTTAGAAGCAGTTATTAATTCTTTTCCTGCAGTTTTTTTCAGATTGAGTTCCCTCCATATGTTTCTGCATTCGATTCTTTATTTCAGATGATATGAATTTAGAGATTTCTTTTTCTACTTCAGAAATTAATTCTTCTCTGAGTTCCTCTATACCTTTGTGTTTTTTTTTTTAATTTCCGACACTATTGATTCATGCATTTCAGCTGAGCTAGTGTTCTCTGCACTTGTTCTTTGTGGGCATTGGGTTTTCTCCATATCTTTCTGTATTTGTTTCTTTACTTCAGAAGATGCTACGAATTCAGAGATTTCTTTTATTTCAGAAACTGGTTTTGTTCTGATTTCCTCTATACCTTTCTGCTGTTGTTTCTTTACTGCAGACACTATTAAGCTCACATTTCAGCTGAGCTATTCTCCTGTGCACTTGTTCTGGGTGGGCTCGATGCCTGAGATTGCATTTTGCTCCTTGTCTTTATCATTTCATATAGCACTGACCTCTGACCTTTGGTGTAGTGCTTTGGTGTAGTTTTAACCTTAGCACCTACTGAAATTTGGGTTCATCACTATTAAGTTTGATTGTATCCAGTTATACGTGGTTTGGTTCTAGCTGTTGTGTTCAGCTCCTTCCTCTTGCAGCCCTTGGAAATGATCCTGTTGTGCTCCTCTGGCACAATAGTGAACTTGTGTTGCCTCTCTTTTTTGGCCCTGGCCCAGGGGGTTACAGTGGAGTGTAGTAGCTCTCCCACACACAAGCTGGGCCTGAGCTTGAACTGGATCTGGGGGTCTCGAGAGTGTTGTAGTAGTTCTCACTTACTGGGTGAGCTTGGTATCGTGGGCTCCAGAGGGGTGGAGGGGCCCCAGGGGGGTAGTAGTAGATCTCACTCATGAGGTATGCCTGAGTTTTGGTCTGGAGGTTTCCCATTGGCTCAGGGAAGCTGGAAGCTCTCCCATACTTGCTGGCCCTGGACTGGGCTGGATGCTTTGTGCAGGGAAGGCTGTGCTAGCTCTGGAGGGGCTGGGGAAAGAATATGGGGAAAGGTCTGTCTCTTGCGGAGGTGCCTGTTCCTGGTCAAGCAAGTGCAAGAGAGAGCAGAAGCTCTCCCACACACTCGCAGGGCCTGGGTTCCATACTCAGTTTTAAGCTCCACAAAATGTAGGAACATTTTTTTTTTTTGGTTATTTTGAACTATATAATAATTGACAGGCTATCTGGGAATGGATGAATAAATGCTGGATTAAGCAAGATAATGTCCTTGTCAGTTTGTGGGTGTTCAATGAGATATATGCTTCTGTTCTTTGAAACCATTTCAGGTTTTGGTCTCTGTTAAGTGTATATCACATTAGAGTAGAAGTTAAATTTTTACCTGGTATCAGTCATTTTTAGTTGTCTCTCAATGGAAAGGTCAAAAGAAAGCCTTCTTTAGGGAGGGCTAAAGAACTGAGAGGTTGAAGTAGGACCATCCTAATTGTTTCCAAAGATAATATAGCAGAACAAGGGATTTTGTAATTCCACACAACAATGTTCCCCCCTTTTGCCTTTTAGAGGGACAAAGAAAGAATTAAAAACCTACACCCTAAAATGTTTAACTGTGTCTTGGCTTCCACATTTGAGATGGTAAGACTTTTGGGTATGGAGACAAGAGTTTCTTCTTTTTTATCAGAACCAGGGATTGAACTCAGGCCCTTGAGCCTTGCCAGGCAAGTGCTTATTCTACTGAACTATTTCCCCAGCCCTGAGACAAGAGTTTCTACACTTTAAGAATTCCATTTTCTCACCCAGCATGGGAATAAATAGAGGCAAATTACCCCTAGTTATCCTATGGTTTTGTTTATAAGTTGACAGCATTTTTCTATGAACAGAGCCCACTCAAATTCATTTTCAGTTTTATGTCTCCCACCAAGGATGGACAGGGAAAAGAGTGACTGCATGTCTTACTGGTGTGGAAGACAAGGCTCTCAGTCTTAGCTTGTGCTTTTGCCTTTATTCAGTTCTGCCATCCCCAAAACTGAGGTGATGTTCAGGCTAGCTTGGTAATGGTCCATTCATCCATCTAATCCTCCTACTTTAAATATTTAGCATACCAAAAATGAAATGAATAAATCAATTTTTGAATTCTTGGATCAAAACACCTATTTTCTCAAATATTTAATTAGACTTTTTGTGGTAACCTATCTTGAACTCTAATTTCATCTGAGAAATGCTGCCAGAGTAAAACATGTCTTGGAAGAAAAATACCAAAGTTAAAAATGCAGCTTGAGATGAAGCATCTGACATAAAAACATTCTAGCAACAGTATATTTCTCACTCTTTGTAACAGAAATATGTTGTGAGATAGGCAAAGCTTTATTGTAGAAAGAATAAAAAGGTGAATTCATTGATAAACCATATTTTTCTTTCATAGCATCTATCATTTTCCTCCCAATGAGTCTAGTCTGTTTTTCAATTGATAATGAACTGTCAGATAAAAGAAATAATAAGAATTGGTAATTTTGTTTATATCTAAATGTGACTGTGGCTATATTATGCAATAAAATGAAAACTTTTAAACAAAAGCTCAGATGAATCTGCCTTGCTTGATAATGCTTAATTGAATTGTCAGTAGTATTTCATCATAAACTTTGCAAGTTGCCTGTGAAAGCATCAGGCTTACAGAATTGGCCTTGACTTCCTTGATTGAAGCCCTGGTGCTGGGAACACCTCTGCTCTGTCATGCTACCCTCATTCTAGGCCTTGTCTCTACACTACTAACTAGTGTAAGGTTTAGGATCTTAAGTTTGTCCCTATTTCTGTCTCTGACTCTATCTGCATCTCTGTCTGCTTCTGTCTTTCTGTCTGTCTATTTCTCTGTCTCTTTCTTCCACTTCAAATAATTCAATAATTGGCTGGAGTATACATTTTATTCAATATGTAGCTATCTGAATATATTCACAATACTGCACTTCTGGTTTTACTAATTGCTTTGGAGTTTTAATAAATTTATTTGATTGATATTTATTGAACCTCCTCATGCACTAGATGTATTAGCAGCTTCCCTAACGAAGGGAAGAGACTAAGGCCTGATAGTAATGGAAATTCTACAAACAAATTTGTTCTACCCCATGGCTCAGCCTCCTGAGTGCTTAGATTACAGGCACGTGGGACAGCAGCCAGGTTACACTCACTCTTTTGGTAATCTCATCTGTCTCATACTTTGCAAGTCTGTTAATATAATCAATTCCCAAATGAATATGCATCTTATGAGGCTCTGATGTGTATTTCCATCTCCCTCTTCAAAGGTTTCACATAAATCTCAATAAATATCTCAAATTTCACACCCCACCCTGTTCTACCTGGCACCCTTTCCAACACATACCACAGGGTTCTCTTGTCTGTTTGATTTCCTTTACTCTATAGCATGTATCACCAATATAGTATGCACTTATTTCTTTCTTTAATTATTCTTCCCCTGGTACATGAACATCTAGTTAAAGAGGCCAAGGGTTTGTATTTTAATCTTCCTGTCCTTAATAACTCAAATAATACATCTAGTGCATGAGGAGGTTCAATAAATATCAATCAAATAAATTTATTAAAACTCCAAAGCAATTAGTAAAACCAGAAGTGCAGTATTGTGAATATATTCAGATAGCTACATATTGAATAAAATGTATACTCCAGCCAATTATTGAATTATTTGAAGTGGAAGAAAGAGACAGAGAAATAGACAGACAGAAAGACAGAAGCAGACAGAGATGCAGATAGAGTCAGAGACAGAAATAGGGACAAACTTAAGATCCTAAACCTTACACTAGTTAGTAGTGTAGAGACAAGGCCTAGAATGAGGGTAGCATGACAGAGCAGAGGTGTTCCCAGCACCAGGGCTTCAATCAAGGAAGTCAAGGCCAATTCTGTAAGCCTGATGCTTTCACAGGCAACTTGCAAAGTTTATGATGAAATACTACTGACAATTCAATTAAGCATTATCAAGCAAGGCAGATTCATCTGAGCTTTTGTTTAAAAGTTTTCATTTTATTGCATAATATAGCCACAGTCACATTTAGATATAAACAAAATTACCAATTCTTATTATTTCTTTTATCTGACAGTTCATTATCAATTGAAAAACAGACTAGACTCATTGGGAGGAAAATGATAGATGCTATGAAAGAAAAATATGGTTTATCAATGAATTCACCTTTTTATTCTTTCTACAATAAAGCTTTGCCTATCTCACAACATATTTCTGTTACAAAGAGTGAGAAATATACTGTTGCTAGAATGTTTTTATGTCAGATGCTTCATCTCAAGCTGCATTTTTAACTTTGGTATTTTTCTTCCAAGACATGTTTTACTCTGGCAGCATTTCTCAGATGAAATTAGAGTTCAAGATAGGTTACCACAAAAAGTCTAATTAAATATTTGAGAAAATAGGTGTTTTGATCCAAGAATTCAAAAATTGATTTATTCATTTCATTTTTGGTATGCTAAATATTTAAAGTAGGAGGATTAGATGGATGAATGGACCATTACCAAGCTAGCCTGAACATCACCTCAGTTTTGGGGATGGCAGAACTGAATAAAGGCAAAAGCACAAGCTAAGACTGAGAGCCTTGTCTTCCACACCAGTAAGACATGCAGTCACTCTTTTCCCTGTCCATCCTTGGTGGGAGACATAAAACTGAAAATGAATTTGAGTGGGCTCTGTTCATAGAAAAATGCTGTCAACTTATAAACAAAACCATAGGATAACTAGGGGTAATTTGCCTCTATTTATTCCCATGCTGGGTGAGAAAATGGAATTCTTAAAGTGTAGAAACTCTTGTCTCAGGGCTGGGGAAATAGTTCAGTAGAATAAGCACTTGCCTGGCAAGGCTCAAGGGCCTGAGTTCAATCCCTGGTTCTGATAAAAAAGAAGAAACTCTTGTCTCCATACCCAAAAGTCTTACCATCTCAAATGTGGAAGCCAAGACACAGTTAAACATTTTAGGGTGTAGGTTTTTAATTCTTTCTTTGTCCCTCTAAAAGGCAAAAGGGGGGAACATTGTTGTGTGGAATTACAAAATCCCTTGTTCTGCTATATTATCTTTGGAAACAATTAGGATGGTCCTACTTCAACCTCTCAGTTCTTTAGCCCTCCCTAAAGAAGGCTTTCTTTTGACCTTTCCATTGAGAGACAACTAAAAATGACTGATACCAGGTAAAAATTTAACTTCTACTCTAATGTGATATACACTTAACAGAGACCAAAACCTGAAATGGTTTCAAAGAACAGAAGCATATATCTCATTGAACACCCACAAACTGACAAGGACATTATCTTGCTTAATCCAGCATTTATTCATCCATTCCCAGATAGCCTGTCAATTATTATATAGTTCAAAATAACCAAAAAAAAAAAATGTTCCTACATTTTGTGGAGCTTAAAACTGAGTATGGAACCCAGGCCCTGCGAGTGTGTGGGAGAGCTTCTGCTCTCTCTTGCACTTGCTTGACCAGGAACAGGCACCTCCGCAAGAGACAGACCTTTCCCCATATTCTTTCCCCAGCCCCTCCAGAGCTAGCACAGCCTTCCCTGCACAAAGCATCCAGCCCAGTCCAGGGCCAGCAAGTATGGGAGAGCTTCCAGCTTCCCTGAGCCAATGGGAAACCTCCAGACCAAAACTCAGGCATACCTCATGAGTGAGATCTACTACTACCCCCCTGGGGCCCCTCCACCCCTCTGGAGCCCACGATACCAAGCTCACCCAGTAAGTGAGAACTACTACAACACTCTCGAGACCCCCAGATCCAGTTCAAGCTCAGGCCCAGCTTGTGTGTGGGAGAGCTACTACACTCCACTGTAACCCCCTGGGCCAGGGCCAAAAAAGAGAGGCAACACAAGTTCACTATTGTGCCAGAGGAGCACAACAGGATCATTTCCAAGGGCTGCAAGAGGAAGGAGCTGAACACAACAGCTAGAACCAAACCACGTATAACTGGATACAATCAAACTTAATAGTGATGAACCCAAATTTCAGTAGGTGCTAAGGTTAAAACTACACCAAAGCACTACACCAAAGGTCAGAGGTCAGTGCTATATGAAATGATAAAGACAAGGAGCAAAATGCAATCTCAGGCATCGAGCCCACCCAGAACAAGTGCACAGGAGAATAGCTCAGCTGAAATGTGAGCTTAATAGTGTCTGCAGTAAAGAAACAACAGCAGAAAGGTATAGAGGAAATCAGAACAAAACCAGTTTCTGAAATAAAAGAAATCTCTGAATTCGTAGCATCTTCTGAAGTAAAGAAACAAATACAGAAAGATATGGAGAAAACCCAATGCCCACAAAGAACAAGTGCAGAGAACACTAGCTCAGCTGAAATGCATGAATCAATAGTGTCGGAAATTAAAAAAAAAAACACAAAGGTATAGAGGAACTCAGAGAAGAATTAATTTCTGAAGTAGAAAAAGAAATCTCTAAATTCATATCATCTGAAATAAAGAATCGAATGCAGAAACATATGGAGGGAACTCAATCTGAAAAAAACTGCAGGAAAAGAATTAATAACTGCTTCTAAAGAGGACATTGATAAAAAAATAAAGTTCAGAAAAATAATGAATTCCTTGAGTAAGCAATACAGGAAACAAATAGATTGCATGACGAAAAGTCAAAGAGATACAGAGGAAATTAAGATCCAAACCAAAAGCCTGCAAAACCATTTCGGTGAAAGTGAAGACAGGGTTTCAGATCTTGAAGACGTGGGTGCAGCTAGTGAAAAGGTGAGAAAGGATCTCATAAAAACAATGAGAATGCAGGAAAAAAATATTCCATCAACTGCAAAATTATGCAAAGATGAATAATGTGAGACTAATTGGCATCAATGAGAAGGATGGAGTCAATAAAAATAATATAAAAAGGATATGGGCAGAAGTAATCACAGGAAAGTTCCCAAATATGAAGAAACAATCTGAAATTCAGGTAACCAAAGCATATAGAAGTCCAAATAATGTCAAGCAAATTAAAAACACACTTAGACTTATAATAGTCAAGATCCCAGAAATTCAGCACAAGAATAATATACTGAAAGCCGCTTGACAAAAGTAGCAGATCACATTCAAAGGAAAACCCATAAGAATAATGGCAGACTTCTCTTCACAAGCATGAAGGCAAGAAGAGCATGGAGCTGAGTACTTCAAACAAATTCCATCTCAGTCTATTATACCCAGTAAAACTCTCTTTCAAGTTTGGTGGAGAAGTGAAATACTTCCATGACAAAGAACAACTAGTGAATTTCATGTTGGCAAAGTCATCCCTACAGACTAATGAAAGATGTTCTAGAGAGAGAGAGCAGAACTCCATGAGAGAGAACAGAAGGAGCCCACTAACTAGGGCAAACAATTCAACACAGACAAAAGGGAGTAAACAATAACAGGTACATAATATGTCAATTAATACATCACAATTATAACCATCAATGTAAATTGACTCAATTCACCAATTAAGAGATATAGACTGGTACAGTGGATTAGGAAACAAAATCCAACGTATGCAAGAAACACCCTTAACTCATTAAGCAATTCAGAGGCTTAAAGTCAAAGGAAGAAAAACAATGTAACATGTCCCAGAGCCTCAGAAAAAAGCAGGGGTAGCAATACTATTTTCAGACAACAACAGCTTCAAACAAGAATGATCAAGTGTAGTAAAGGCCACTGTATACTGATTCAGGTAAAAATTCAACAGCAAGTGGTAACACTTAATATACGTGCACCAAACACAGGAGCACTCAATTATATAAGAAAAATCTTAATGGACATGAAAAATTTAATATTCAATACAACAATCTTAACAGGAGCCTTTAACACCCCTTATCAAAAAAGATAAGTCAATCTGACAAAAAATTAGCAAAGTAGCAGAACTGAACCAGAGCTTGGAAGAAATGGACATATACAGAGTGTTCTACCAAACACAGCTGAATACACATTTTTTCAGCTGCATATGGGTCATTTTCTAAAAGAATACATATTAATCCGTAGAACTTGCTTAAGTACATGCAAGAAAACAGAAATTATCCTGTGTATACTATTTGACCACAGTGCAGTGAAACTGGAAATAAATGACAAAAGAAAAGAGAAAGAAAAACCAAATACATGGAAATTAACAATTCAGTACTCAGCAATGTATGGGTCACAGATGAAATTGAACAAAAAATTCAACAATGTCTAAAATCCAATGAAAAGTTAACCACAACCTACCAGAACTGAAGGATATGATGAAAGCAGTCCTCCGAGGGAAATACATAGCTGTGAACTCACACATTAGGAAAACAGAACAGGAATAAATAAATACCCAAATGCTGAACTTCTGACATCTGGAAAATGAAGAGCAAGCAAAACTCAGAGCCCAATGAAGGGAAGAAACATAAACAATAAAGCAGAAATTAATTCAATTGAAATGAAGAAAACAGTTGAAAGAATTAACAAATCAAAAAGTTGGTTCTTTGACAGACAAAATAAAATCAATAAGCCCCTAGCTAACCTCATCAAAAATAGGAAAGAAAAAATTCACATGCAAGCAATAAGGAATAAAAAGGGTATAATCACCACAGACTCAATGGAAATTCAGAAGATTACCAATAGCTATTTTGAGAATATTTACGTTTACAGAATAGAAGACACAGACAAAATGGACAGACTCCTAGAAAGGTACAAATTACCAAAACTGAATGAAAAAGACATAACAATACTCAATAGCCAAATAACAGCCAATGAAATGTGAAATGTGATAAAAAGCCTACCGACAAAGAAAAGTCCAGGGCCTGATGGATTCACAGCTGAATTCTACAAGAAATTTAAGGATATAATCCCTACACCCCTCAAAGTCTTCAATGAAACTAAAAAGGAAGCCGACCTTCCAAAATCATTCCTGGAGACAAGTATTATACTGATTCCAAAACCAGGGAAAGATGCAACTAAAAAAGCTATATACAGGCCAATCTCCCTCATGAACGTAGATGTAAAAATCCTCAATAAAATCCAAGCAAATAGAATACAGCAAATCAACCAGAAGATCATACACCATGACCAGGTAGGATTCATTCCAGGATGTGAAGACGGTTCAATATTCGAAAATTTATAAATGTAATACACTATATTCATAGACTGATATCTAAAAACCACATATCATCTCAATTGATGCAGAACAAGCTTTTCACAAAGTCCAGCACTCATTCATGTGCAAAGTCCTACAGAAAATTGGAATAGAAGGCCTTAACCTTAATTTATTTTTTATTATTATTTTTATTGAAGAACAAATAACAATGAGACAGTTTCAAGACAAATTAACAAGACAGATTTGACAAATCAATACATTGCAAAATGTTTTTGTAATATTTCAGTGTCTTACAAGGTGCATACATGATATTATACTTACAGGCATTATTATAGCAGATGTCTCTAATCAGTGAATTAAAAGAGTGCAGCTATATACCTATTTTATTTCTGTACAGCTGATTTATATCACAGATTCAGCAATTAACACCCTCTATCTTGTTATATCCCCAGTGTCTGTCCATATTACTAGAAGCCAACATAATATCTTGTCCAACCACTATTAGTGCAAATCTTGCTTCTCATAGAATTATGCAGAAGCACGGCATATTTTTCCTAACTGTACTGTTTACATACACACATGATTCTTCCTTTGCATTCCCCCCTTTTATTTGTCTAGACCTGTCAAAGATGGGCACTCCATTGTCATTAAACCAATTTAGATGCCTAAACTCAATGACACAATCCAACACACTCCAGCATTCCACTATAATAGTGAGTTATCTGAAGAAGTTTTTGACTATAGCTATTTATAGCTCAACTTATACTTATGGCCCCACATTATATACTTCATTTTTATACTTTTCTGCTGGATGGTTAAGACCTAGATAGAGCAAGACTTATATACCAACACACGTACCTTATGTTTCTTATGTGGTCAGTGAAGTCCGCTCAGGGTTTATCTTGTAATCCTGTACCTTACTCTGTAGATCCTTTGTCTGTGTCATCCATGCAGATGAGTCACAGCCAATGCTTGACCAGTTTGCTCTCTGTGAGAGCCTGAGAGAAAGTTTTCTCTCCATGTGACTCTCCCCAGGCACTATACATCATCAAGTTCTTTCCTCTGTGACTCCATAATCTCCTTGATCAGAAAATTTGTGGCACAACTGTGTTTCATGTTACAGTACAGGTTCTCCTATCCACTGAGTCTTTGCTGACCTTGAAAGGCTAGGGCCAAAATGTTGGCTGGCCTTACGGCTCTTCTATTTCTTTACCTCAGTTTAATAAAAGCCATCTGTTACAACCCAATGGCTAATATAATTTTAATGATAAAAATTGGAAATCTTTTAGTCTCAGTTCTGGTACAAGATAAGGATATCCTCTATCACCCTTCAATATAGTTCTGGAATCCTTAGTTACAGTCATTAGAAAAGAGGGATATAAATAAAAGGAATAAGAATATATAAAAAAGAAGTTAAACATTCACTATTTGCAGATGACATGATACTGTACTTGGAAATCCCAAAATACCAGAAAGCCACTAGCATTGATACAAAAATTCAGTAGCATAGCAGGATACAAAGGCAATACTAATAAATCAGTAGCATTCATCTACACAGATAACAAACACACTGAGAGGGATATTAGAGTAACAAGACCTTTTAAAAACCACCATAGAAAATGAAATACCTTGGAATTCACTTAAGCTAAGATGTCAAAGATCATTTCACAGAAAATTACAGCACTCTAAAAAAAGAGATGTTAGACGATTTCAGAAAATGGAAAGATATTCCCTGCTCCTGTATAAGAAGAAAAAAACATCATGAAGATGGCCATACTCCCAAAATTGTTGTATACATCCAATGCAATACCTATCAAACTGCTACTAATATACCTCCAAGACCTAGATAAATCATTTCTAAAATTTGTTTTTAACTAGAAAAGACATAGAATAGCAAAGGCAATCTTGGCCGACAAGGAAAAGGCAGGAGGCATCACAATTCCTAACTTGAAATGATACTACAAAGCTACTGTGATAAAATTAACATGCTATTAGCCACAAAATAGACCTAAGGATCAATGGAAAAGATTAGATGATGCAGAGGTCTCTATGAACACCCTCAGCCACCTCATCTTCAACAAAGCAACCAAATACGCTTACTGGAAGAATGATAGCATCTTTAACAGATGATGGTGGAACAACTGGCTCTATACATGCCAAAACCTAAGACTTGACACAGGTCTATCACCATACACTAAGCTGAAGTGGAAATGGAGTAAAGATCTAAACCTTAAAACTGAAAAACTCAATGTCCTGCAAAAGAATGTAAGAGGAACTCATGAAGACATAAGGGTAGGCAAAGAGTTCATGAACAAAATTTAAATCACATGGGAAACACTTGAAAGTATTAACCACTAGGACAACCTCTTATTGAGTTTTTCCACATGAGAAGAAATTACCAACAAAGTGAAAAGACAACTCACAAATTTCAAAAAAATCTTAACTAATAAGCACTCAGATAAAGGTATGGTCTCTAGAATTTATAAAGAACTAAAATACATTAGGGTCCTTAATTTTAAAGTCCCAATCAAGAAATGGGCATCGAAGATGAATATATATTTTTCACAGGACAAAATTAAAGAAGTGAATAAATATATGAAAAAATGCTCAATATCACTAGCCATCCTTGAAATGCAAATTGAAACAACACTGAGATACCATCTCACTGCAGAAAGAATGGCTATCATGAACAAATCAACCAACAACAAATGTTGGAGTGGCTGGGGGGGAAAGTTAACTCTTCTCCACTGCTTCTGGGAATGTAGAGTAGTGAAAACATTATAGAAATCAGTGTGGAGACTCCTTAAGAAACTAGGACTGGAAATCCCATTCAAGCCAGCTATCCCCCAACTGAGAATTTTCCCACAGGTACTGAAAATGTCATATCCTAATGATATATGTTTGCCTATGTTTCTAGCAGCACAATTTGTGATAACAAAATCTTGGAAACAACAAAGCTGCCTGTCACATGAGGAATGTTTGAAAAAAATGTGGTATGTTTATACAATGGAGTATTTCTCAGGTATAAAGAATGATACACTTGAAGCATTTGTATTTAAATGGACGCCACTCAAAGATATACTCGGAAGTGAAATGAACCAGACCCATATGTGCAGATATCATATAATCTCGCTAGCTTAAGAAATCAAAAGAAGAAATAAAATTGAAATATATAACACAACTAAAAGGAAAGTGAGAATTTGAGGATTAGACAACAAGGAGAGGGTAAAGATAAAAGCTAGGAAATAGGACAGGGACAAAGTTATACATTTGTATGCACAAGTTGGACAAGGCAATGATACTGAGAAACCTCAGCAGGTTTTTGAAACTAGCAGTTAATTGGTAGGATACTTAATTTGACTATCTCTATATGCTGATACCTGTGAACCAAGCAACTGCAGTGAAGATATCAATATGTAATAGAAGGGTCATGCTTGGAATGCCTTTCATTCTGGTCTGCTAAATACATACTTCTGGTCATGATATATCCGTTATTACCATACTGTCTCACAAATAAATTTTTTAATGGGTAATAAATGAAAAAAAAGAGAAGAAGAAAAAGTGTCACAGGACAGTCCTGCTACAATGTTGTATATGGTTAGATTTGTAAATTTCTGTGTAAAAATATGTCTATTCGTGTTTTTAAAAATTGTTTTCCTTCATATTCTGTAAGGACTTAAAGTTCAATACAACAATACTTGATGGAAAATACCTGTTCCATGCTTTGCCTAATATGTTTGATATTTAGACAGTGAGGTTAAACCGAATTGCATATTTTACAGGGTCATAATCAGCTTCTCTTATGGAGGGTCAAAGACCTTAGTTTACAAAATAATAATTGGAGAAAAGGAAGGGCTCCGAGGTAAGCCAATATTTTGACCCTAGCTATTCAAGGATTGTGAAGATTCAGGACATAGTAAAACCTGTACTGTAACATCTTGCAACTCTGTTGTGCCCCGAATTTTCTGATCAAGGAGATTCTGGAGCCACAGAGGAATGTGATCAATGATCTATAGTGTGCCTAAGGAGAGTCACATGGAGAGAAAACTTTCTCTCAGGCTTTCACAGAGAGCAAACTGGTCAAGCAATGGCTGTGACTCATCCACATGGCTGACACTGACAAAGGATCTACACAGTGAGGTACAGGGTTACAGGATAAACCCTGAGGGGACTTGACTGTCCTTATCAGATACAAAAGTTACATTTCTTGTTATATAGATCTTGCTTTATCTTGGTCTTAACCATCCAACAGAAAAGTATGATAATGAGGTATATGAAGTAAAGCCATATTAATATACTGAGCTGTGAAAGGCTCTAGGCAGCAAATTCTGCTGATAACTCACTACTATTGTGGACTGCTGAACTGTGTTGGAGTGTTTTGCTGAATTCAAGCACCTATAATATTTAAATGCCAATAGAATACCTATCTCTGACAGGACCGAACAAAAAAAGGGGATATAATTAAGAACCATTTTGTATTTGTATATACAGAACAGTTAGGATAGATATACAGCTACTTTCTATGAGAAGAAAAGTTAGTAGTAATAGTGTTTGGACAGGATATCCTATCTGCTTCATGTACTATGTATAACCACTAAGAAGATAGCAATGTAAAATGCATTAATTATTAAAAATGTTCTATTAACCAGAAAAAAAAGTATAAAAAATTGAAAAATAATGTCCCAAAATATCATGTAAAAGAAAAGTGGGAACATGGTGAAGTTTTTCCTCTAGATTGGGTTCATACTACTCAACAATCCAAGTACTCTATTCGTACAATAAGAAAGAACAAAGACTGGCTATTCTTCTAGCTGTTGGCAACCTTGGGATCATTCATGTGTGCTGAGTTTAGGACATGCACAATACAAAAGCTGTGGACAAAATAAATCTTCACTCAGATATTAGAAGGCCTAAGAGACCAGACAGTGTGCCCCAAAGACAGTAGTGTGTGAAGTTGTGTGTGTAAAGCTGAAAAATAGTGGTCTCAGAATATTGTGGAAGCCAAGAATGTGGGTCATAAGAAGAAAGATGAAAGGAGGGAACAAAGCTAGCCCAAGAGAAAAACTGTGAGAGGTACAACTGCTGGCAGTGATATAGTGATGGAGACACCCATACTCTCTAGTCATATTCACATCTTGTTACAGATAACCCTGGATGATGGATATGAAACTGTAAGATTTAACTTTTGCCATCCTGGATTTTTGCTTTATCTAGGTCCTATACTTTGTAGCTTCTGTTTCAAAGAGGAATGTATATTTTGTATTGAATGTAATCTTTTCTTCTTTATGGGAGCTCAAAGCCCAAAATTGGCTCTAAATCACATAAGAAAAATTTAGGCTGTGGCTTTTCAGCAATGTTGAAGCTGTTAGAACTTTGGCAACACTTAAAGATGCACTATCTATTTTGCGAAAATAGATGGTCCTTAGTCTTTGTGGGGCTAGGGCCAGAATACTGCAGCTTGTATCTAGACATTCCCCCAAAAGGCTCATGTCCTTACATGTAGAACTTGTCAGAGGTGGCTGGATTTAGGGTGTGCAGTACTAGGTTAAAAAGTGCATGGCATTGCATTAGTCCATTAATTGCTTTTCTATAGCTCTGGATATGTGCACTGGGAAGGCTCACACTGGGTGTGGTGTAGCCTCAATAGACTATAAAGAGAAGCTTACCACAGATGCTGCTTGTGGCTTGCTGTTTGCTGCCTCTTTCCAGACCTCCCTTGGACTGGTTCTACTCTGTAATGCCCATCTACTTTGATGCTTGATCTATAAACAGCTATGGACTGAAACCTACATATGTGAACTTAAACTTTTCCTTCTTTAACTTCTGAATGTTGAGAATATTATCTCAGCAGTACAAAAAAGTAACCTTGCCTAGTAAATTTATAGATTTTTAATTCCATGAACTATGTCAATTTGAGAGTGTTCAGACATATAGAATATTTAGTTACATCTAGGATGATAAAGGGATATTATAACAAAAAAAGAATTTATTACTAATTTTGAAATATATAAGGCATTACAAATGTTAGAAAAAGTTCCTGTCAATCCATTTCTATATCTACTAACTCCTACCCTTTTCCAAGACCCTCACCACTAAAAATATTCCTGAGTAAAGTGAGACCTGCTATACGTCCCGGGAGCAAGAGTGTTTCTGGAGGTAGAACTAAGTTTTCCATCATATTCAAAAAAATCAACATTAATGGAGAGTGAATCAGAGAAAAATAACTATAGCTAGCATTACCATAGATGTGCAAGTAAAATTCACATAGCAAGTTTAAAATATCAGCAAAAAGACATTTGAGTAACTTCCCAGTGGTGATGAAGAATGCAGGGAAGACAGGTCTTGACCTCTGAAATTTCAGGCAAATCATGTATTCATTATTCAACTGTCATTTTGAAAAAAAAAATAAATGAAAATGATAGCTGTTAGACTGTTAAAAAATTTCTGTACAGATTTAATTCAATCCCTATCAAACTACTACCAACATACCACCCAGACCTAGAGAAACAGTTACTAAAATTTATTTGGAAGCAGAAAAGACCTACAATAGCAAAGGTAATCCTGGCCAAAAAAGACAAGGTACAAGGCATTACAATTCTTGACTTGAAATTACACTAAAAAGCTACTGTGATAAAATCAGCATGGTATTGGCAATTAAAAAAAAAAAACCTGAGGATCAACAGAATAGATTAGATGCAGAGTCCTCTATGAACCCACTAAACCACCTCATCTTAGACAAAGGGGCCAAACACACTTACTGGAAGAAAGATAGACTCTTTAACAGATGGTGCTGGAACAACTGGCTCTCTGCATGCCAAAAACTAAAACTTGACACAACTCTATCACCATGCACTAAGTAAAAGTCAAAATGGAGTAAAGATGTAAACCTTAAAATAGAAACAATAAATCTCCTGGAAAAGAAAGTAGGAGGAACTCTTGAAGACATAGGGGTAGGCAAAGATTTCATGAACAAAAATCAAATGGCATGGGAAACACTTGAAAGAATTAACTCGGACCAACTCTTATTGAGAAGTTTTGCACATCAAAAGAAATTGTCAACAGAGTGAAAAGACAACCCACAAACTTTGAAAAAGTCTTAACTAATAAGCACTCAGACAAAGGTCTACTTTCTAGAATTTATAAAGAAGTAAACAACATTAGGTCCCTCAAATTTAAAGACCCAATCCAGAAATGGGCATCTGAGATGAACACACACTTCTCAGATTACAAAATTAAAGAAGCAAATAAATATATGAAAAAATGCTCCACATCACTAGCCATCCTTGAAATGTAAATGAAAACAACATGGAGATACAATCTCACCCCAGAAAGAATGGCTATCATAAACAAATCAACGAACAACAAAAGTTGGAGAGGATATGGAGAAAAGGGAACTTTCTCCCCTGCTTCTGGGAATGTAGACTGGTGCAACCATTGTGGAAGTCAGTTTGGAAACTCCTTACAAAACTAGGACTGGAAATCCCATTCCAGCCAGCTATCTCCCTACTGGAAATTTTCCCTGAGGAACTAAAAACATCATATCCATATGATATAGGTGTACCTATGTTTATAGCAGCACAAATTGTGAAAGCCAAAACTTGGAAACAACCAAGATGCCCATCACATGAGGAAAGGCTGAAAAAGATGTGATATCTTTACACAATGGAGTATTATTCAACCTCAAATAATGATAAAGTCAAAGTCTTCATGTTAAGTGGATGCCACTTGAAGATATACTGAAAAGTGAAATAATCCAGACTCACATGTGTAAGTATCATATCGTTTCCCTATTATAAGAACTCAAAAGAAGAAACACAAATATAAAGGTATTACACAACTAAAAGAAAAGTGAGAACTTGAGGATTGGACAATGAGGAGAGGGCAACGACAAAAGCTGGGAAACATGACAGGGACAAAGCCATGTATTTATATGCACAATATGGGTAAGGCAATGATCCTGAGAAGCATCATAAAGTTTTTGAAACCAGCATTTTACTGAAATATTTCTCACCCTGACTAACTATACATGCTGATACCTTTGAACCAAGCTCCTGCATTGAAGATAGCATTGTGGAAAGGAGGGTCACTCTTGGAATGCCTGTCATTCTGATCTTCTAAATATGTACTTCTTGTCATGACATATCATTTATTACCATACTGTCTCTCATGTAAATGTTTTTTTTCTTGTTTAAGTTAAGAGTAATAAATGAAAAAAGACACTAGAAAAAAATGTGACAAAACTGTCCTGCTACAATGCTGTATATGGTTAGATTTTTAAATTTCTGTGTAAAACTATGGAAGTGTTTATTCCTATCTTTAATTACTTTTTTCTTCATATTATATAGGGACTTAAATTTTATCATATCAATACTTGATGGAAAATACATGTTCCATCATATGCCTAAGATGATTGATCCTTAGACAGATAGTTAGGGTAAACTGAAATGCCTATGTTGCACGGTATTAATAATCTTCTCTTCTGGAGGGTTAACAACCTAAGTTTGCAAATCAAAAATTAGAGAGAAAAAAGGGCTGCAAGGTTGGCCAAACTTTTCACCCTAGCCTTTCAAGGTCAGTGAAGACTCAGGACACAGGAGAACCTATACTGTAACATCATGTAACTCAGTTGTGTCCCAACTTCAGCTTTAAAAAAGAAAGATGTTTATACAGCTACATTTTCTTAATACAGTGAATAGAGGCATCTGCTGTAATAGTGTTTCTAAATAGAATATTATGTATGCACCTTGTACAACAAATAATCACCATGAAAATAATATGCAATGTATTAAATTAATTATTGCATGTGTTCTATTAATTGGATTTGAAACTGTCTCATTGCTATATGTTCTACAATAAAATCATGGAAAATAGAAAAGAGATTATGGGGCCACAGAGGAAAGTGATCGATGATGTAGAGTGTGCCTAAGGAGAGTTACATAGAAAGAAACACTCTCTCAGGCTTTCACAGAGAGCAAATTGATCAAGCAATTGCCATGACTCAACCACAATTCTGACACTGGCAATGATCTATAAAGTGTGCTATGGGGCTATAGGATAAACCCTGAGGGTATGTCACTGACCTTATCAGATACAAAAGTTACATTTCTTGTTATATCTGTCTTGCTTTATCTTGGTCTTAACCATCCAGCAGAAAGTATAAATACGAGATCTATAAAGTAAAGCCATATTAATATGCTAAGCTGTGAATGGCTCAAATCAACAACTTCTGTGGATAACCCACTACTATTGTGGACTGCTGGATTGTGTTGGATTGTTTTGCTGAAGTCATGTGCATATAGTATTTAAATGCCTGTGGAATACCCAACTCTGACAGGACTAAACAAAAAAAGGAGATACAAAGGAAGGACCATTTTGTATTTGTACATACCGAATATTCAGAATAGATATACAGCTACTCTCAATTCAATGAGTAGAAAGATTTGTTCTAATAGTGTTTGGGCAGAATATCCTGTCTCCTTTTTGTAGTATGGATGACCACTAAGAAGATAACAATGTACAATGTATTAATTATTGAAACTGTCCTATTAATCAGTTTTGAATGTCTCATTGCTATTTCTCAATAAAATAAAATAAAAACAACTGTGTATGGAAGAGATATTTAAAAATAATCAACTAGGGCTGAGGAGATAGGTCAGTATAATAAGTACCTGCTTGGCAAGCACAGGGCCCTGAGTTCAATCCCTGGAACTACAAAAAAAAAAAAAAAAAAAAAGATCAACTATTTTGATTCCAAGCAGAAAATAATGTTATAATGAAAAAGCACTCGTGTTGTAATAGGTATTTCAACATGAGAAAGTTACAAAATCATGTTTTACCAGCCTATGAGAGTTTTTATACAAATTAGGATAGGGTACAATCAAATGCCAGGGAGTAAACAACCATTCCAAACTATGCACTAAATGAAAGGATGAAGGAAATCCTTGAGACAAAACAAAAGGATCCTACACAAAAACATAAAAACGCAGGACGAAATGAAGAATAAGAATGGACTAGTACATGTTTTGATACAAGTAAATGCTACCTTGACAAAGAAATAATGAACTATCTTTGCAAAATTATTGCAATACATGACAATGACCAAAAGAGAAATAAATAGAACTTATATTTTTTTAAGATATTATTGGTTATAGCGATATGGTAAAATAATAATTTGCATTGCAGTAAATTAACACATAAATATATTTTATAATCTCTAGAGAAATATTTATTATACCAGAGAACAGATAAATATCAAAAGAAAAACACTGAGTGAAATAGTATTATTCGTAGTACAAGCATTATTATTATTATTTTTTTTTTTTTTTTGTCTTTTTGAGACAGGGTCTCGCTATGCAGTTCAGGCTGGCCTTAAGCTCACTTTGTGGCTCAGGCTGGTCTCGAACTCACAACAATCCTCCTGCCTCAGCCTCCCGAGTGCTGGGATTACAGGCATGCACCACCACGCCCGGCTAAAAGCATTATTATTATTATCATTTAAAAGGAGTTCAAGAGATTGAACCAAGAGCCTCATATGCTACCCCTCATATTTCCACTAAGTTACAACTTCAGCCTCCAACACATTTTTAAATCAATCACAAAGAAAGTAAGGATGATTCTCAAGAAGAGAATAAAGTTGGAAAATTTACTCTTACTGCTTTAAAACTAAAGTGACAGTAATTAAGATGTTATAGGGCTGACATCAGGAAAGACATAGATCAATTGAGTGGAACTGGGAGGCAAACAGCTTGGTAGTTGTTTTAAAGTACTGAACGTAGAGTTATCACATACCCCCACCAACTGCTTTTCTAATTATATGTCCAAAGGAATTAAAAGTATATACCCTTTTACATGGATGCTTTATAACAGCTTTATTTGTAATAGTGAACAAATGGAAATAATCTAAATGTTCATTCATTAATTAATAGATTAAAAATGTGTTATATGCACTCATGGGGCACTTTTCCACATAAAAATGAATAAAAGATTCATATGCACTACAGGATAGATGAGCCTCATGAGCATTATTTTACTTGAAAGATGCCAGACACAAAATATCACGTTTATTAAAGTTCTTATTCGTATGAAATGTTCAAAAGAGGAAAAACTACAGAGACAGAAAGTAGATTAACAACAATATTCAATGTACTAATTATTCCAACTGACCTACTAACCTATTTTGAAACTCTTTTATTGCTATTTTATCTTTTTCTCATTAAAATGAGTAAAAAATAAAGTAAAAGAATAGAGTAATTATTTCTGTTGTCTTGAGCTAGGGGGAAAATTGAAATAAACTAATGGGTATACTGTTGTTATTGGGCATATTAAAAATCGATAAAATTAGATAGAAGTAATAGTTTCACAGCACTGTGAATATTCTGAAAATTATTAGATTGTACACATTAAAATCATAATTATAATAGCATGGAAATTGCATCCCAATAAACATGTTTTAATTTTAAAGCTTACAATATTATGCTTATAAAAGCTTATATTTAAGAAACAAGAGGACACACCAAAATATGAGGGCTTTTTAAAGAAAAAAAAATAGTCAAAATAAGCCTGTGTCCTAATTATATTAATATCAGATAAAACAAATATAAGTGCACTAAGAATTATTAGAGAAAAAGGGCAACTTTTGTCATATTTTCAATGAAAAATTTTATAATGGTAGAAAGGCTAATGGTTTCAATAAAAGATGCCTCTATTCAACAACTATATGCACATAATAATATGTCTTCAAAGAATATAAAGCAAAAGTCAAAAAATCTAAAAACAAATTAACAAGTCTATGCTGTAAAGAATTAATAATTGTTTTAATAGTTGATAAAATATAACTACAAAAATCATTGTACAAACAAAAATGCCAAAAACACTTTAGGGCACAGGTATAGGCATGGCGTTTCTAGATAAAACCCAATGTCACATGAAATATTATGAAGAAGCAGAAAATGGGCTTGTATCAAATTAAAAAGCTTCTGAATAATAAATGAAATAATGAAATGAAGAGATGACCTTACAGAATGGAGGGAAAATTTGCCAGCTATTTTTCTGACAGAAGGCTCACATTTAGAATAAAGACTAAAAAAAAATAGATTTCCCCCAAATAAAAGATTCAAACAAAAAAAAATGGGCAAACTAAGAAAATAGGCGCCTCTCACAAGAACTACAGATGGCCAACAAAATAAATGAAAGAATATTCAACATCATTGGCTATTGGAGAGGTGCAAATTAAAACAGCAGTGAGATTCCACATCACTCCAAAACGAATAGTTATCATCAAGAAATCAAATAATAAAAACTGGTTATGACTCTGCAGTCACATTTTTGGTGGGAATACAAACTAATATAATAACTATGAAGATCTGTATGGGGAAAGAAAAAACTATAAATTGGGATTTTATTTGACTCAGTTATTTCTCTTCTAGAAATCTCCACAAAACAAAGTCATCAAATTATAGTGATACACGAATACCTGTGCTTACAGCAGCACAATTTATAACAGCTAAATCTTGGAATTAGCATATATGAGTAAATAAAATGATGAATAGGAAGAGAAAATATATTTATACTGGATAGAGAAAGATGGACTTGAGGCACTCGTAAGAAAATGTATACACTGAGATAAATCAGACATGTAAGCTTAAATATCACACGGTTTTCTTTATACAAAAAAACAAAATATAAAGAGCAAAGTAGAGGTTAGATAACAGGACGAAGGAAGATCTTTTTCAGATGGGAAGAGGAACAAAAAAATGCAACATGGGAGAGAAGGAAGGGAAAAAGGGCTTTTAAAAAGAATAAAAAACTGGAAATAGATTTTTTTCAAATAGGAAAATGTTTGAAGGTGCAGCAAGGGATGGGAAGGGAAGGGGAGAAAAAGAATCAAGATATTTATGTATATAGAAGTGTTTATGACATGATAAATGTAATGGTTAGTATCACAAGCATGTACTAATAAAATGCATAAAAATCATGCCAGATATTAATGAAATTTACCAAAAAACATACATGCTCAAAAGCACAATTATCTCATTTGATGAAGTATTCTTTAGTCCAAAAAATCAGGAATTCACACTTTTTTTCCAGTGACACATAGAACATCTATAAAAATTTGGTACTTGTGGAGTCATAAAGGGAAACACAATGTATTTGAGAATACCAACCAATCAAAATATATTTTAACCAAAATAAAATCGAAATAAAAATTAATAACAGAATCATAACTAGAAAAAACCTAAATTGAACAAGAATTAGATGGCCCAAACAAATACACCACACCTCATAGAGGGTGGTAGTTTATTATTTTATTTTATTTTATTATTTTTTAGAGTAGAATATTTATTGGAAAAGAAAACTTCTGTCTCAGAAAGGACAGAAGAAGGGCGAGAGGTTGATCAGGAGGCTGTCTCTTTCAGGTTATTTTTATTTTATTTATGTATTTATTTTTTATTTTATTGAAGTACAAATATCAATGAGACAGTTTTAAGACACCTTAACAGGACGGATTCAATAAATTAATACATTGCAAACTGTTTTCATGATGTTTTGGTATCATACCAGGTGCATACATGATATTATACTTACAGACATTATTATAGCAATATGTCTCTTAGCCGGGAATGGTGGTGCATGCCTGTAATCCCAGCACTGGGGAGGCTGAGGCAGGAGGATTGTTGTGAGTTCGAGACCAGCCTGAGCTACAAAGTGAGCTTAAGGCCAGCCTGAACTGCATAGTGAAACCCTGTCTCAAAAGAAAAAAAAAAAGAAAAAAAATATATGTAGCATATGTCTCTTATCAATAAATTAAGAGAGTGTAGCTGTTTATGTATCTTATTTTTATACCTGAATTACATCAAAGATTCAATAATTAATACTTTCTACCTTGTTATTTTCCTAGCGGTTATCCATAGTACTAGAAGCCAACATAATATCCTGTCCAACCACCATTAGTGCAAATCTTGCCTCTCATAGAATTATGTAGAAGCACGGTGTTATCTATCCCAACTGTACTGTCTACACACACATCATGACTCTTCCTTTCTATACCCCTTCCTTTGTCTACACCTGTCAAAGATGGGCCATTGTCATTCAAATAACTTAGGTGCCTGAACTCGATGACACAATCCAACACAGTCCAGAATTCCACAACAATAGTGAGTTATCCGAAGAAGTTATCGACCATAGCCATTTACAGCTCAACTTATTATTATGGCCCTGCATTGTATACCTCATTTTGGACAAAACCTGGTTTAAACATCAGCTTACATCTGTAAGCCACTCCCATGGCCCTACAGGGATGTTGTATAACAATGTGGTTTGGAGCTCAGCTGAGACGTTCATGCCACCATAGACAGGATTAGGAGATCTCATTTCTTTCTAATCTTCTGGGAACTACACTCTCCAGCTATGGTGTCTGAGTTTCCTGCTTTAATTTTTGAGGCCAGAAATGTAGCTCATTTTCTCAGTTTAGCATCCTCTGGCAGCTTTCTGATGATTTGGTAAAAGCTATGAGAATAAAAATTGCACACAAGGCCTTCTGCTTTCCTGAGTATCCATTCTCTTCCATTGTTTGGCTATATTGCACCTGGGAATCTTCAGGTTATCTTTGTACTTGATCCAGAGCTAGTAGTTAATAGTGGGAGTGTGTTTATGGATAAGTCATAGCCACTGAAATATAAGCTTGATGTATCACATTGTGGTTTTGTGTTTCATCCCATGACAATGAAGCAGGATGACTACTGCTTCTTCATCAGAAAATATGAAGGATAAAAGAGAGTGAAAGAGCACATTTAAAATGATTAAAGGGAAAGCGACTTGCTCAGAATTCTACATCCAGTGAAGAGAACAAAGCTGCATCATGTTTTCAGAGAAAGGAAAATGCATCGTGGTGTTCTCTAGATGGAAGGTAATGTACTGGGAGAACCCTTTTTTCTTCAAGAACAAAATGAGAGCAGTAGAAATTGTTTACTTATTAGGCCAGTGTTCTGGCACTTATCTGTAATCCCAGCTACTCTGGAGATAGACAGGACGATCACAAGTTCAAAAAACAAAAAGGGATGGAAATGTAGCACATTGCTAGATTTGACTCTGTTTTCCCCAACTAACCTATGGTTCAATCCCCAGCATTGAAAAGACACTTACTTCTTAAATTGTTTAAAAAATACATTACTATCTGAAGAAAATCATAGTACTTTTATGGGATTTTTTTTTGCTTTTGTTTGTTTGTGTATTTGTTTCTGTAGTAGTGGATACCAAACCCAGGAGCTTCACACCTGAGCTATATCCCCAAACCACTCATTTTTTTTTAAATTTTGAGGTAATATCTTGCTAAATTATTGTCCTAAAAGGGCTCAAGTTTGCAATCTTCCTGCTTCAGCTTCACCTAGTCCTGGGATTACAGGAATGCATCACTATTCCCAGCTTCTCGTGTGGTTTTCAGTGGAGGTGGATATCATATACAGAATAATTATCACACAAAAGCTAACACTGACAGTCAAATGGATCTGTTTGGTTAAAAAGTGTCTACATTTTACATGAAAAAGAACCAAATTAACTTTAAATAAACTGGTCAATTTTAAGGATGTGCACTGTGTTATAATTAATTGCTAGTGCAGACAGTCAAACTAATGTGGGGATAGTGCTATTGTAATGAAACAAAGTGTCAAACATATCGATCAATTTGCCCCATGTCTCCTTGCCTCTAAAAGCCTGGGCTAAGCTTTGACCCCAGGTTGCCTAACTTTAAAGCCCATGCTCTTTTCATCACACCATGTTGCCTCTTTCAACTGGCTCATGGTTCATGGAGCCTGCTTCCGTGGAGCAACATATACATCGCAGCTCAAGCTGTTGAGATTCTAAAAGCCAGCTCGCATTTCCAAGGAAAGTATGGGTAAAGGACACTACAGACTTATAAAAGAAGCCTTAGAGAGAACTTGCAGACCAGGTAGACGAAATACCATCAAAAGCCCCAGGATAATGTCTGGTTGAGGAATTCACCTCAGACATAGTGGAGATAGGTCCTGGTAATGAAAAGTGGTCCAGGTGTCACCTGACAGCAAGCATGGGACATCCTAGTGCTTTTTCTGCATCATGACTGGTTGGGGCTGACTGCATGTTCTAGAAGCATGAGAAGGCAGAAGGTGATAGCCAGAATTTTTTCTGGGCAGAAAGAATGCTCAATAATTCATTAAAGAGTAGAAAATAATATAATTTCCCTACCAAAATTGATATATGGAAATGGAGCATTGCAGAAAGCTAGTGCACCATAAACTACTCTAAAACTCAATGCATTCATTTCTAATACGTGCATTCCTCTGGTGCTTCTTTTCCCTGGTTTTGTTAGTGAAATGCAGGAGACTGTTTCAGGGAATGCCAACTGAGACAGAATGCCAGAGGCCTTCTCTTCCTGAGCAAGGCAAGGCCCAGAGAAAAATGAAAAATATGAGAAAAACTTCTGCCAGCCAAACCTCTAGAGATCATTCTTAGCATGGCACTCTACTGCCAAGACAGACACAGGATCACCCTTGGGGATTTCACTTTCTGAGTATACTGGCTTTGAATTGCTAACCCAGAAGCCATCATGACACCCACCTTTGTTCCTGCAGACTACTGCAGTGTGAGGCTTATTTATTTTGGGCATGGCTGAGCCAATCTGAGAGGACAAGTCTTACACCATTTCTTCCTCATAAAACAGCTGCACCAATGCTATTCTCAGTAATTATTTTCTCAACCTCCAGAACAGAGGGCACTTTATTTAATTTAGTATTCTTTGTGCATTGACTCTTCATTCTTGTCCCATAGGCTTTTGTGAAATAAAAACCCTAGTTACCAACAAGTCTTATTCAAATATCTCTTTATGAAGTTCATTGTAATTTCTTCCTATTCAAATGTCTCATTGTTCAGGACTCTGAGTTATCTTCTTTTTTAATTTTTTTTTGTATAGTTACTCCTTGCCAACTTAGCAGACATTTGGTACCAGGGATTGAATCCAGGTCCTCGTGCTTGCTAGGCAGGTTCTTAGAACTCTGAGCTATCGACCCAGCCCAAGAACTCTAAGTTATCTTGACTATAAAAACTGAGAGTAGAAATTCCTCAGGAGCATAATCAGTGGCTCTTTGCACAGTGAGCAGGTTCTGAGTGTTATGTCCACCATAATTCATTAAACATTCTCAGATCCCACCTTGTAGCCACAAAGATCAAATCAGTGGTCAACGAAGATTTAATCAGAGGATTTCATACTCTCAAGTGTCTGCCAATTGATTGTCACTTGATAAAGTGATCAAACCAATTCATTTGAATAGAAATTACTATGGTCTTTGGAAAGTTTCAGTCACAACCAAAATTCCGTGGAATAGGAATGAGGGGTGGGCTTGAATGAATTATGCTATAAACAATGTGGTGTAAAATTTGGGTGTGAGTGACTAAAAAACTTCAATGATTGAGTGCTGCAACAACAGAGAGGAAAAAGGGTAGAGTTTTAAAAAGCATACATTTGGGAGTCACATTGGCTTAGATCCACGTTCTGTCATTTTCTAGCTATGTCTGAGCAAAGTACCCCATCTCTCTCATTCTCAGTCTCCTCATCTGTGAAGTAGAAAGAACAAAAGTACCCATTTCAAAATGTCATAATTATGAAAACAGAATATAAAAATAAGATGAAATATGCTCTGTTTACTTCACATTCAATAAGTGGACATTATTCACAGGTAAACTGTTATTATGTAGACTCTGGTGAGTTGATCACATATCATCTGTTCTAGTCCATCTTGACTATTTCTCAAGGTGTTCTGCTTACTACTTTGCATTTATGTTCTTACTTCATCTCTTTTCATCATGAAAACTACCCTACAAAGTAGCTATCAAATGTAGTAGCTAACAATCAAACACAGCGCATTGATTACCAAACCTGGAGCCAAAACTTAATTCTTAATCCATGATGCTGATGTGAGAATTTCAAGAGCATTATAAATTAATGCATTTATGCCAAAGGTCACAATTTTTTAATTTTTGCCAGAAAGTTATATAAATGTATATATATATATATATATATATATATATATATATATATATATATATATATATATATCTTTTAAACTTCATCTAACAGTAACAAACCTCACCTGTCAATTCCCAGGAACATTTTCACTGGTCTTTAAAAATCCAAGAACCAAAAATTTGAAGAGAAAAACTTATGACGTTCCAGTGTTACAGGTGTTCCTAATATGGAACTCTTGGCATTTGGCATTGAGTGTTAAATTCCCATGGGCTGGGTAGATAGCTCAATAGAATAAGTGCTTGCCTGACAAGCACAAGGGCCTGAGTTCAATCCTTGGTTCCACCAAAAGGGGGGGGGGAAGGGAGAGAGAAGGAGAAACAGAGAGAGTTAAATCCCTGCAACATATCAGGTGTTTACTCTTAGATGATTTCTTTCTCTACACATTAATAAGAAAAGGACAAATAACCAACATTTTTATGTTTCCTTATCGCTTCTGAAATCTTAAACCAAGATTTGTTGGAAGCATAGAATACAACAGAGAAAAATTTTACAAAGAAAAATCACCTTGGATGTAGTGGGGAGAATAAAAGGAGCTTTTATCTCAGCCTTTTCTAATATTGCTCCTGAAAATAATGCTATTTTTTTAAATGTGGTGTTACTTTTCAGATTTGTTCATTGGAATACTGCTTCAGTACTTTTTCATTGGGGTTGCGTTTACTAGAAGAAAAATGTATTGTGACATTTGGACAAACCCTTTTAGAGGTGTCATTTTGGTCCTAAATAGATAGTTCAGATGTCAGGCAAGCAGTCAGAAATCAAGCTACTGGCTAACTTCACCTTAACAGCAACAAATCTCACCTGTCAATTCCAAGGAACATTTTCACTGGCCCTGTCCCAGCAAGAGACTTAGGTCAGCCCTCACAGAACTTTTACAAGCTATCCCTGCCATTATGTGTTCATAATTTCATTTCTCTCAACTGCCCATGTCACTCACCCCATACCTTATCCCTTACTCTGGCTCCATTCACCCAATTTTAATCACCTTTCTGGTCCAATGAAGGGGTAGATGGCAAATGACAAAAGGTTGGTTGAAGGGGATAAGTTTCTGCAAAGAGAGGAATAAGATCTGATGATGTACTTCCTAGCATTGTGATGATAGTTAATAATAATGTACTATATACAACAAACTTTCTGATGATTTTAACTTTTTAACAGGAAGAAATGATGACTACATAAAATGATGAATACATTAACCCCACAATGCACACATATATTAAAATATCAAATTGTATCTTGTAAAAATGTACAATTACTTTTTGTAAATTAAAAAGATGACATTTAAAAAATCTGAGAATATACATTTCTCAGAGGAAGAAACACAAATGGTAAGTATGTGAAAACATGTTCAACGTCATTGATCATTCCAAAAATGCAAATTAAAACAACACTAGGATTCCATAGCACCCCAGAAAAATGGCTATCAAGAAGTCAGCCAATAGCAAATGCTGGAGGGCTGTGGAGCAAAAGGAACCCTTTTCCACTGTTGGTGGGAGTGCACACTGCTACAACCACTATAAAAATCAGTGTGCAGATTTCTTCAAAAGCTAGAGTAGGAGAACCCATTAAAGGCAGGTGCTCCACTCCCAGGTTTTCTTCATAATTGAAAAAAGTTATACCACAGTGATATATGTGTACCCATGTTTATAGCAGCACAATTTGGCACAGCTAAATACTGGAAACAACCAAGATGCCCATCAGTTGAAGAGTAGATAAAGAAGATGTAGTTCCCAAGATGATTCACTTATCCAAGGAAGTCAAAGATCTTTTCATGGAAAATTACAACACCCTAAGAAAAGAGATTATTGAGGATTTCAGAAAATGGAAAGATATTCCATGCTCCTGGATACGAAGAACCAATATCGTGAAGATGGCCATACTCCCAAAATTTCTGTACAGATTTAATGCAATCCCTATCAAACTGCCACCAACATACCTCCCAGACATAGAGAAATCAATCTTAAAATTTATTTGGACCCACAAACGACCTAGGATAGCAAAGGCAATCTTGGCCAATAAAGATAAGGCAGGAGGCATCACGATTCCTGATTTCAAATTATACTACAAAGCCACTGTGGTAAAATCAACATGGTATTGGCAACAAAATAGACCTGAGGATCAGTTGAATAGATAAGAAGATGCAGAGGCATCTACAAAAACACTCAGCCATCTTATCTTTGACAAAGGAGCTACACAAGCTTACTGGAAGAAAGATAGCCTCTTCAACAAATGGTGCTGGAAAACATGGCTTTCTACACACCAAAAACTAAAACTTGACCCAGCTCTATCACCATGCACTAAGGTAAAGTCAAAATGGATTAAAGATCTAAACATTAAAACAGAAACAGTCAATCTCCTGGAAGAGAAAGTAGGGGGAACTCTTGAAGACATAGGGGTAGGTAAACAGTTCATGAACAAATATATATTTGCACGGGAAGCTCCTGAAAGAATCAACAACTGGTTTCAACTCTTCTTAAGGAGCTTCTGCATGTCAAAAGAAATAGTGAACAGAGTGAAAACATAACCCACAAACTTTGAAAAATCCTAACTAATAAGCAATCAGACAGAGGACTACTATCTAGAATATATAAAGAACTAAGATATAACAGGGCCCTCAAATATAAAGACCCAATTCAGAAATAGGCATCTGAGATGAATACACACTTCTCAGAGGATTAAACTAAAGAAGCAAATAAATATATGAAAAAATGCTCCACATCGCTAACCATTCGTGAAATGCAAATAAAAACAACACTGAGATACCATCTCACTCCAGAAAGAATTGCTATCATGAGGAAATCAACCAACAACAAATGTTGGAGAGGTTGTGGAGAAAAGGGAGCACTTCTCCACTGCTGGTGGGAATGTAGACTGGTACAACCATTGTGGAGGTCAGTGTGGAGACTCCTCAAAACAGTAAGACTAGAAGTCCCATTCAAGCTGGCTGTCCCCCTACTGGGAATTTTCCGAGAGGAACTGGAAACATTGTATCATATTGACATATCTGTACCTCTGTTTATAGCAGCACAATTTGTAATAGCAAAATCTTGGACACAACCAAGATGTCCATCACATGAGGAATGGTTGAAAAAGATATGGTATTGATAATGGAGTATTACTCAGCTATTAAGAATGATAAGTTTGAAGCATTTATACTGAAGTGGATGCCACTTGAACATATACTCATAAGTGAAATAAACCAGGCACACATGTGTAAATATCGTATAGTCTCCCTAGTATAACAAGTGAAAAGCAGAAATACAAATTGAAATGTACAATAACAACTAAAATCAAATGAGTCTGATAAGGCAAAGTGAATGGCATATGCTGCAGGATACTAATCAGCTTTTCTTCTGGATGGTTAACAACCTAAGTTCACAAATCAGAGTTGGAGAAATAGAAGAGCCACAAGGCCAGCCAACATTTTGGCCCTAGCCTTTCAAGGTCAGAGAAGACTCAGGACATAGAAGAACCTGTACTGCAACATCATGAAACTCAGTTGAGCTCCAAATTTTCTGAACAAGGAGATTATGGAGCCACAGAGGAAAGAGACTGAAGTTCTATAGTGTGCCTGGGGAGAGTCACTTGGAGAGAAAACTTTCTCTCAGGCTTTCACAGAGAGCAAACTGGTCAAGCATTGGCAGTGACTCATCCACATGGATGACACAGACAAAGGATCTACAGAATAATGTACAGGACTGAAAGATAAACCCTGAGAGGACTTAACTGACCACATAGGAAATATAAAGTTCATGTGTTGGTATATAAGTCTTGCTCTATCTAGGTCTTAACCATCCAGCAGAAAAGTATAAAAATGAAGTGTACATCGTGGGGCCATAATATTAAGCTGAACTATAAATGGCTATGGTCGACAATTTCTTTGAATAACTCACTATTGTTGTAGAATGCTGGACTGTGTTGGATTGTGTAGTCGAGTTCAAGCACCTAAGTTAATTGAATGACAATGGAGTGCCCACCTTTGACATGTGTAGACAAAGGAAGGCATATAGAAAGAAAAAATCACGATGTGTGTGTATAGACAGTACAGTTGGGATAGATAATGCTGTGCTTCTACATAATCCTATGAGAGGCAAGATTTGCACTAATGGTGGTTGGACAGGATATTATGTTGGCTTCTAGTACTACCGTCATCAACTAGGAAAATAATTATTGAATTTTTGATATAATTCAAGTATAAAAAATAAGATAAGTAAGCAGCTACACTCTTAATTTACTGATAAGAGACATCTGCTTTAATAATATCTGTAAATATAATATCATGCACCTTGTACGATATCAAAACATTATGAAAACAGCTTGCAATGTATTGATTTATCGAATCTGTCTTGTTAAGGTGTCCTGAAACTGTGTGATTGATATTTGTACTTCAATAAAAAAATAAATTAAAAAAAGTAAAAAATTATAATATATCAATCATTGTTAATCAGCTATTCTTGGTTTATACATCTTACATATGTGTTGTTGTATGTTGCCCTGTTTCTGCGTTTGCTTCTGTTTTTTGTTCTTTTGATTTTACTTTTCAAAATAACATTAAGTTAAAGAAGAAAAAAAATAGGCACTATTCATTGTTAATCCGCTATTCTTGTTTTGAAAATCTGTAATATATGAATTGTTGTTTGCAACCTTATTTCTGTATTTGTTTTTTGTTTTCCTTTATGCTCTTCTAAATAAAAGAAAATTATTTTTAAAAAAGATGTGATATTTTTGCATAATCGAGTATTATTCAGCTATAAAACAGGATAAATTTGAGTCTTTTTTCAGTAAACAGATGCAAGTATAAAACATACTCAAGAGATATGTCAGATCTACATGTGCCAACATTATATTGTTCCAGTGCGAGAACCAGAAAGAGAAAAATGGAATGTAAAGGATACAATAGACACTGGGAAAAGGAAATAAACTTATTGAAAGGAAAGAGCTACTGAGTTGAGGAGGATTGATTGTAAGGAGAATGGGTTCAAGGGCTGTACTGTGCATTTCTGCTGGTCTATGGAAAGGAAGCTAATGTTTGAATTTGTTTTGTTTCCTTTTTTCAATCACTTGTACTTTTTCTCTTCTTAATTTCTTATACATATCTTTCTTTTTTTCTTTATTCTTTTACTTTGCATGCACATATCTGATAATATGAATAACTTATTGGGCTGGCAAGATAGCTTTGTGGACCTAGCACCTGCTGGGTACCATGTGCCATGCTTTCCCGCACCCCACCTTGGGTGTGCTGAGCCAGTCACTGAGACCAGGCATGGTGGTAGATGCCTGTAATCCCAGTGCTGGGAAGCTAAAAATAGGAAGATCACTACAGGTCTGAGCTGCATAGAGAGACCCTGCAACAAATACATGAATAATTGGTTAGAAGAAAACATTGTGTATTACAACACATACAGTGAAATTCATATTACTTTCTTAACTGAAATTCTGTATCACTTTTAATTTCCTTCTATTTTAATTCTAATTTGTACTCTTTTTAAAAAATAAAACTAAATAAATAAAATCCAGGTAACAGTGCAAAAATATAAGATTTTTATTTTATATGTTTTTTAAATTAATGTTATTGAAAAAGAAATAGCAATGAGACAGTTTCAAAACAGGTTAGTAGGACAGTTACAATAATTAATACATTGCATATTGTTATCTTCATAGTAGTTATTCATAGAACAAGATGCAGCCATGGTATCCTGTCCAAACACTATTAGTACAAGTGTTTCTTCTCATTGAACTAAGAGAAAGTAGCTGTATAGCTATCCTATTTTGTACATACAGATACAAAATGATCCTTCATTTATATCCCTCTGTTTTGTTTAGTTTTGTCAGAGATAAGTATAATCTAGTTCACCCAAATTTCAGCCTTGGATTCCTGTTGGCTGATCTTTTATCACCTCATAAATTCTGATAATTAACTGGATAACCTCCTTCCTGGATTGACTTGGCTCAACTGAAATTTCTGTCCACTTACTACCCCAGCCTGCAGCCTCCTAAACCCAGTATAAAGCTCTGCAGAGGGAAGCAAGAATTGGGGGATTCAGATTGACTTTCACCACTGCCAAAGAGCCTGAGGCAGGCCACCTGGGAATCCTATGGATTAATTCTTAATCCATGATGCTGATGTGAGAATTTCAAGAGCATTATAAATTAATGCATTTGTGCCAAAAGTCATATTTTTTAAATTTTTGCAAGAAAGTTATATATATTTCTTTTAAACTTCATCTAATAGTAACAAACTTCACCTGTCAATTTCTGACTGCTTGCCTGACATCTGAACTATCTATTTAGGGCCCAAATGGCACCTCTAAAAGTGTTTATCCAAAATTTCCTTCCAAGGGTCTATCACTAAGGAGTTTTATTTTGTCTGTTATTTCTGCTCTTATTGTTCCAGTTCTAATCCATGTAAAGATTAATGTTCATAAGCACCCAAACATGATTCCTTTATAATTCTTTTCAGCTTCTGGCTATGTGGCTTATTGTTTCCACTAGTCAATACATGAGATTACTACAAAACATATCCTTATTGGTTGCTACTTATCATATCAGTATCCTTAGCAGATTCAGCTGAATGATTTAACATAACCACAGCGACATTTCCACTTAAAACAAGTACTTTTGGCTTCTACTGACATATGTGTGGTTTATAATTTGAGATTTCTGTAGCATTCTAATAAGTTATTTATAATCTTTTTTGTTACTAAAAATTTAAAGTAGCTTGTAATATGAGATCACATAAGTTTACTTATCTCATTTTATCTCACAATAAAGTTAAAATTGTAAATAATATTAAAAGTTGGGTAATTAGAGTGAGGTGAAAATAATGATATACAGTTAAAACAGGGCCAGGAATAATGTCCACTGAAAGTGTGGAGTACTTGCTAGCTGATGAGCTGTAAAACTGGACAGTACTAAGAAAAAAATTATCACATAATTCACAGTGCTTCTTGGAAATAAACCAAACAAAAAAGTGCAAGAATTTCTGTTCCTGAGACTAGACATAACACTATCTACAGAAGCACATTTCATAGGACTGTGTCAACTATGATCATTTCTGTAAGGTATTAGGTTCATACCAAAGCACAGTCTGCAAGGAATCAGAGTGATTAGAACTAGGGAAAGAGGTCTCCAAAGGTATTGCTTAATTTAGAGAGATGTTTCACAATATCTGTAGGAATGGGTAGAGAACATGACTTTCAAGTAATCATCCCTAAATATGATCGTCTCAACCAAATTTTCATTTTTATCACAATCACATCACTAGAAATGTTCTGCGAAAAGTCATTTCAATAGTGTTTTTATACACTACCAGTTAAGAAGTGAACTGTGTTTTAGCAGTGAGAGTAGCTTTAGTGAATCAAATACTCAGATAGTTAGCTTGAAATATTTTTAAAAATCATAAAATTCCTAAACTTTAAAAAATAGCTTCTTCATACACACTTCAAAATTAGTGACAAATCACATTGATAAATAAATGATAAGCTGGGCATGATGTTCTTTTCCTGGCACCCATGATCTGCATGTAGATGGGACCCATAACTTGCTTCAAGCCAATAAGTGTGGCAGAAATGATAGGATGTTACTTCTCTGATACAGCTCATAACACTTCCTTCTGTTAGTGGCCAGCTTTTAGACACTCCTTGTTGACTTAGTAAAATAAATGCACATACTGAGGTAGCCTAATGTGAACTGTCCTGGTTACATTTCTTTCATTACTGAGACAAAATACCCGATGTCCAAAGTTGAAGAAAAAAAGGTTTGTTTAGCTCACAGTTTGTGGACAGTTCAGTCCATTCCCATCTGGCTCCAGGTCAGAGTGACACACGTCAGAAGCCAACAATTCATGGCAGTATAAGACAGCAAAAAGGGCAAAAGGGAGGAGATGCAGAGATCAAGCCTCTTTCTCTCCCATATGTTGTATTCATGCTATCCTCCCAATGGCAGGTGCAACACTAGCACTCACAGCACCAATCCTAGCATTAGACAATGACACCTTTTTGCTTTCACCCATAATCTGAACGTAGATGGGACCTGTGACTTGCTTCAAATCAATCATAAACTCTAAATTCAGACACCTCCAAAAAGCCACACCCATAACTGCATGAATCTTGGGGAGATGTCTAGATGCTAACCATAAGATGAAGGAACTGTGAATTACCTTTCTAAACAATGGATAGCTTCCATCCAACAGTCAAAATAAACATCTGTCTCTATGGCTTCACAACCCAAGGGAAAGATCTCTAGAAACTATCTGTATGAGTTTAGAAGATTCTTCCCCAACTGATTATCTGAATGGTTATACAGTTTGACTCATACCTTGACTTTAATCTTACAAGATTTTAAACAGAATATTCACTTTTGTCACACAGGGCTTTCTGAACTAAAATAAAAAACTGTGAGAAAATTAACTTATATATTTTAAATCAGTGATCATTTGTTTTGAATAAGTTGGTACCCAGTACAATTTCATAGACTGTTTCTAAAATTTGTGCACTAATGGCAGTCCATTTGGTAACTACAAACCAGATAACTGATGGAGAACACCTACCAAAACGGAAAATTTTCTATTGAAAATAGAATGGAGAAAATCCTTCTGGCTCTCAGCAGAGAGCAAGGCTAGTTGATTATTAACATTTATTTAGGTTTATGTCAATGCTATCTTTCAGCTGTATTAACTGTGAATTTGCCATGTGCAGAGCAACACTAGTAGGTTCTGAGGGATCAAGAATGAGAAAAGGGTAACCATCCCATGCCTTAAAAATATGTCCAAGCTATTCAAGGACATCAGACTTATAGAAATAACTGAGTCTACAAACAAATACTGAATAACAGGTGCCAGGGAGATGGCTCAGTGGAATAAGTGCTTCCCTGGTAAGCACAAGGGCCTAAGTTCAATCCCCAGTTCCTAAAAAAAATTACCGAATAACATATCAATGTTACAATTTAACTCAGGAAAATTAATAAAGATCTAGAGAATTTCATAAGAAAAATAATAGGAATTGTTAAATGAATTTCCATTCAACTTTAGGTGTTTGAAGTACTGATTTTTTTTTGTCTTTTTGAGACAGGGTCTCACTATGCAGCTCAGGCTGGCCTTAAGCTCACTTTTTAGCTCAGGCTGGTCTCGAACTCACAACAATCCTCCTGCCTCAGCCTCCCGAGTGCTTGGGATTACAGGCATGCGCCACCACGCCCAGCTGAAGTACTGATATTTGATTGAAGATATCCTCACTATTCTTAGTTACCCTCAAAATAAACAGGAAAAGTATGAAATGCCCATGATCCCCATTGGTCCATTGAAAACTGAGAAGGGGACAGGGTCAAATTTTTCATTCCACGGATGCTAGCTTTGTTTTCCCTCATACTTGTCTAGGAACAGAGGAGATAGACATGGAAAGGGTACAGTTCAACGGCCTTCTCCCCTGCACCTCAGTATTAAGTTCTAGCAGTTTCATTATTAATATAAAATAAATACATGCTCAAAACAAAATTTTAAATAATAATGCAAAATTGTTTCATGCATGTCATCTGATTATCATGGAAAAAGTAGGAAATTAATGAGGAAAGAAACCACAACATCTCCATAAACACATGGAAATTAAATAACACACTTCTAAATAAGCGAAGAGTCTCAGATACAATTATACAATATCTATGGGCCAACAAAAAGGCAAACGTACCACAACTTATGCAAAACAATGAAAGCAGTTCTAAGAGGCACAGTAAGATCACTGAATTCTCACATCAGGAAAACAAAATGAGCCTAAGTGAAAGAAAAAGCCTAAAGCTGCATCTCCAGTTTCTAGAAAAAGAAGAGCAAGTCAAGTACAAAGCCCATACAAAGGAGGAAATTAAACAGATCAGAGTAGAAATCAACACCACATAAAGTAATAAAACATTACAAAGAATTTGAATTGAAGAGTGGTTTTTTAAACAGTAAATGAAATTCATAAGCACATATCCAAACTTATCTCAAAAAAATGAAAAAAAAAGTTAAATTAATGCAATGAGGAATTAAATGGGTGAACTCACCTCAGACTCTATTGAATTTCAGAACATCATCAATGCCTACTGCAAAAATCTTACTATCATAGGCTGGAAAACACAGAAGAAATACACATATTCCTACAAACTTATGAATTACCAAAGCTGAATCAAGAACATATAAAAATTCTGCATAACCCATTATCAGTCAATAAAATTGAAAATGAAATTTAAAACTTACCAACAAAGAAAATCTCAGGTTCTGATGGATTGACCACTAAATTCTACAAGAAATTTAGAGAAGATTTAAAACCAGTACTCCTCATATACTTTAATGAAATTTAAAAGGAAACAGTTTTTCCTTACTCATTCCTTGAGGCAAGTATTATCCTGATAACAAAACCAAAGAAAGACCCAACAAAAAGAAACCAAAAAAACAACTATAGGCCAATTTCCCTAATACATATAGCTGCAAAAATCCTCAGTAACATACTAGCAAACAAAATGCAGCAAATTATTCAAAATATTATACACCATGAGTAAGTGGAACTCAACCAAACAATGCAGGGATGGTCCAAGATCTGCTAGTCAATAAATGTAATTCAACATGTCCAAAGAATCAAGTACAAATATCAAATGACAATCTCAATAGATGCAGAAAAATATTTTCATTAAGACCAACACACATTCATGCTAAAAAACCATATAAACAATCAGAATAGATGCTCATTACGTCAATATGATAAAAGCCATCTATGACAAACCAACAGTCTACATTATACCAAATGGACAAAAACTTAAATTTTTCATTCTAAAATAAAAATAAGACAAGTCTGCCCATTATTGTACTTCTTTTCAATACAGTTCTAGAAACATTAGCCAGAGAATTTAGCAAGAAACCAAAAGAAAAGGAACAAGAATTGGAAAGAATGAAATGAAATTATCATTATTCACAAATTACATGACACTGTAAATAGAAGATCCCAAACAATGAACAGTAAGACTTCTAGAATTAATAAGCAAATTCAGTTGTGTAGCTGGACACAAAGTCAATACTTAATAATCAATAAGATTCCTATACACAAACTATGAACTTCCTGGGGAAAAATAAGGGAAATCATACCCTTCATGATAGCAACCAAAAAAAAAAAAAAAAAAAAAAAAAAAAAAAAAAAAAAAAAAAAAAAAAAAAAAAAAAAAAAAAAAAAAAAAAAAAAAAAAAAAAAAAAAAAAAAAAAAAAAAAAAAAAAAAAAAAAAAAAAAAAAAAAAAAAAAAAAAAAAAAAAAAAAAAAAAAAAAAAAAAAAAAAAAAAAAAAAAAACTGAAATACTTATAAATCAATCCAATGAAAGAAGAAAAATATCTATACATTGAAAATTGCAGTATTTTAAAAAAGGAGATTGAACAGGATTTTAGGAAATGTAAAGGAATCCATTGTTCATGAATAAGAACAACCAACATAGTGAAAATGGCCACAATTTCAAAGCTGAGACACAGATTTAATGCAATCCCTACCACAATACCATTAATATATCTCACAGATACAGAGAAAACATTACTGAATTTCATTTGGTAACAGAAGAGCCCTAGAATAGCAAAGGTAATCCAAGGCAACAAAGGCAAGGCAGAACATATTACAAGTCCATAGTTGAAACTACAGCACAAAACTATTGTGATAACTTAAGCATAGTACTGGAAAAACTAAGCCAGATCTGAAGATCAGTGAAATAGAGCAGAAGATGGAGACATAACTAAAAAACACTTAGCTAGCCTATCTTTGACAAAGGGGCCAAACATGTTCAAGGGAAGAAAGAGAGCCTCTTTAATGAATGGTGCTGGAAAAACTGGGTATCCACATGCCAAAGACTAAAACTAAACCCATGTCTATCATCATGTAGTAAAGTACACTCAAAATGGATCAAAAATCTAAATATTTAAACAAAAGCACTAAATCTACTGGAAGAGAAAGTACGTGAAAATCTTGACGATCTATGGGTAGACAGAGACTTCATGAACAGAAACTACATGGAAAGTAATTCAAATAGTCAACAAGTAGGATCTCATTGTATGAAAATATTTTTCACTTCAAAATTAATTATGAATGGAGTGAAAAACCAATCCAAAGAGTAAGGAAAAGTTTTTACCAGAAGTCCCTCAGACAAAAGACTTAAAGCTAGAATGTGTAAAGAACTGAAAAATTCAGGTCTCCAAAATTAAAAGGTCCAGTTCTAAAATGGGCATGTGAGACAAACATGCTCCATCTCATAAAAAAGAAATACAAGGCAAATAAATCTATGACAAGCTGTTCATTGGTCATTCAAGAGATACAGATTAAAACAATGTTGAGATTGAATTTCACTTCAGAAAGAATGTCTATCATCAAGAAATCTATCAAAAACAAATGCTGGAAGGTCTGTGTGGTAAAAAGGAACCTTTCTCCACTGTTGGAGGGAGTACAGACTGGTGCAACCATTGTGTAAAGCAGTGCAGAGATTCCTCAAAAAAATAGGATTGGAGGTCCCACTCAACTCACCTATTCCCCTTCTGTGTATTACCTGAGAAAAATTAAAAACATGATACCACAAAAATATATATGTACCAATGTTTATCGCAGAATAATTTATAGTAGCCAAATCTTGGAAACAACCCAAATGCTTATCAACCAAGGAACAGATAAAAAGATATGATTTTTTTTACAAAAGAATACTCTTCAGCTATAAAGAAGGATGAACTCAAGGATTGTATGTAAATGGATGCAATTTGAATCCATACTAATAAATGAAATAAATCAAATTCCTATGTGTAAATGTCATAGTCTTACTAATAAAAGAAACTGAAAGAATAATCATACCAATGAATTTGATAACATTTTGATCATTCCCACAAAAACTTCTGTTCTCTCTAGCAGAATTTCCTTTTTCTCTCATATCTTCCTTCTAAAACCTCAGTAACCGTTAATTTTTTTTCTATCACCACGGATTTGCCTCTTCTGGACATTTCATAGAAAATATGTGTTATAATATGGACATTTTGTGATTCATTTCTGTGAGCATAATTTACTCAAAGTGCATCTATGTTATAACATTTATAAATATTGCATTGCTGCTTATGATTGAATAACATCTGGCTGCATGAACAGATCATATATTCTTATTCATTAATGTGTTGATGGACCCTTGAATTGTTTCTGAATTTATAATAGTATAATAATTGAAATAAATATCCTTTAAGATAAATTACTATACTTTTAGTGTTTGCAGAACTATTACAAAAGTGGACCAGCCTCTGAGTAGGCAACATATAAAAAGGGAAACCCAAAACTGTGAAAAACAATACAAAGGTGTATTCTAAAATGTGATGGGAAATATCAATTTAAAAACATAGGGGCCGGGAAGATGTCTCAGTAGAATAAGTGCTTGCCTGACAAGTGCAAGGGCCTGAGTTCAATCCCAGGTTCTGCAAAAAAATACAAATAAAAAAGACAACACTTTGCCTCTTTGGAACCAGGAAAATAAAAAAAAAAGTAATACTAAGTATTGAATTGACAGTATTTAAAGGAGTATATAATATACAGTCTATACACGCTGCTTATGGAAGCAGTGGAAAATTAAGTTGCTGCAATCAATATGAAGAACAACTGGCGGTGCTTAGACAAATCAGAAATGTGTATGGTAAAGAGCTAAGGTATTTAATTCCTGGACATGTATACCAACTAAATTATTATTCTGCAATGGCACTCATACAAAGATGCTCATTGTGGCATCATTTGTGCAAGCAAAGCACTTTAAGCAATCTGAGTGCCAATTACTGGGAGAGCAGCTAGGAAAAGTTATGGTATTCTATATATCAAGTAACAGTTGGATGCATTAGAGTAGATAGAACGGGTCTTGAGTCCGGGCATTGTGGCTTGCCTCTGTAATCCAAGAGCCAGAGAGGCTGATAACAGGAGGATCACTATGAGTCTGAGCTATGTATTGAGACTGTGCACAAAATAAAAAAAGAAAACTTATAAAATGGTTCTTAAAGTGGTGCTATCTCGCCGGCACAGTCTCTGATTACTTGCCAGCTAGAGACCAACCTATATTCTTTCACATGGTTCTCTCCATTTCAAAGACTTAATGTTCCACCAAATCCTCTACAGTAGCATTTTGTGGCATCCCTGATATGTGCTCTCAGCTAGAGAAAATTCTCTGTGTTTAAAGGGAACACCTGATTGAGTAAACTTCAACCAGATAATTCTCACAATATAATATTAACCGATGATATTAACTGCAGTATCAAGATAATACCACCAAGGGTCTACAAATGTATCTTTATTTTTTTTTAATTTAATTTAATTTAATTTTGAAGAGTAAAAACAAAAGCCAGAACAAGTGGCAGGAGAAAAGACAAAAACAGGGGAACATACAAAAATAGACATGTTACAGATTTTCAAAACAAGACTAGCTAATTAACAATGGTTGTTATATTACCTACTTTTATCTTCAGATTAAGAGATATAGCTACATGAGATTGGACATATAATTGAATATTAATGATTTCTTTTAATAAATCTTAATTTTTTCTTGTCTTTTAAAAACTTTTTTAATATTTATTTTTAAAGACAGCATGATAACACTTGATAAGACATTAGAAATGGTACACATATAATAATCAAGGTGAGAGGTATCCAACCATAGTTTTTATATTACACATTGCTGTACTTCTTAGTATGATTTTAATTGAAATAGAAAACATTGATAAAAATTAGTGCAGAGCCTTGGTATTAACCCTAAACAGGTTGATATTCCTGATAAATTGGATACAGAATCAATTTATATAAGTTCCAAATGTCCAAGAGGCAATTAAAATCACCTATCTTACCAAGAACCAAAGAAATACATAATGAGAAAAGCTAATCAAGATGAGTAAAAAGTGAAATAAATTAAATGTTTTAATTATCTGACAAGGATATTAAAGCAGCCATCATGTAAATGTTTCAATAATGAATGACAAATTATCCAAAAAATGAAAAGCAACAAATCTCAACAAAAATTCACATATGATAAAGAGAAACAGGAAATATAAAACTGAAATAATGATCATTATGTATGGTGCACATGTATCAAATTATCATAATTCATCCTAGAAAGATGTGCAAACAGGAGGTCTCAATAAAAAATACAAGAAATAAAAATAAAACTGAAACAAAAGCTATAACAAATTTAAAAATTCTGAGATGAGCTCAGTGTCAGAGTGGAGTTGACAGAAGATATAAGCAGTGCTCTTACAGAGGTTGGCCAAATTCACTGAATACCACTGAATTTATAGAACTTACTTGAGAACAAAGAAAATAAAGACCAATAAAAATGCAAAGAGAGAGAACTATGGAACAGTAATACATGCAGCATTCATGTCACCAGAGTCCTGGAAGAAAAAGAAAAAGAAAATGGGGTCAAGTGTGTGGCAGCTGAAGTTTCAAAATCTTGGCAATAGACATAATCCTAAGGGTTCATAAACCTAACTGAATTCCAAATAGTATAAATAGCACAAAAATGCATGCCAAAGCAAACCATAACTAAAATTCTTAAACTGAAAACAAAGAAATAAAACTTGAATACCATCAATGAAATACTACACATTACTTATAAAGGAAGGTAAATTTTTAGTAACAATCATTTTCTCAACTGAAACCATGGAGACCAGAGGGACTTGCCAAAGAAATTTTCAAATCGTAAAGAAAAATAATCAACCACAAATTCTATGCCTAATAAAACTAGCTTTCAGGAATAAAGGGAGAACAAAGGCATTTTTAGAGAGGATCACTTGAATACTTTGCTGCCAGCAGTCACATACTTAAAGAAGGACCAAAGGAAACTCTTCAAACAATGGATCATGGAACATTGGTAGAAAGATGGCCTAATGAGAGGAGCAGAGACATGCCTACATTCAATAAAGTGTAACTGTTCTCCTATCTTTTATAAATCACATTTGATGCTCAAAGTAAAATACCCACCACCTGTTTATCAAGAAAATAATATTTAAAGTGGAAAATTTTAATGGACCAAATCAAAGATATATTTCTCCTGAAGTGTTAAAATATTAATAAAATAGTCTGTGGCAAGTAACATACATATAATGTAATACTTACAAAAAGTCCTACAAAATTATACAATAAAATGCCTTAAAACTATAACTAAAACAAGGTGAAATAGAGTCTTAAAATTTTCAAGTAATCCACAGAAATACATAAAAAGTAAAACAAAAAATACAAGCCAGAGATACAAGACAATAAATTGACAGACAACACTAACTTGTCAATGTAAGTGATATAAATCAAAATACTAGAATACTAATCAAAATACCTAAAATAACAAAGAAATTTTAAAGACATGGTCCAATTATTTGTTGTTTATAAGAAATTCACTTCAAATTCAAGAACCTAGGTTGAGTAAAAGTAAAAGATTAGAAAAATGTGTGTCACGAAATCTTTTATATTTAAACAAGGAGTAATGGCTATATTAATATTAGAAAAAGCTGACATAAGAACAAAAAATAACTGTAGATGAAAGGAGATATAGTAATGATAAAAGGCTTAAATCAAAGGGCCAGGGAGATAGCTCAGTAGAATAAGCATTTGCCTGGCAAGTGCAAGGTCCTGAGTTCAATCCCCAGTTCCACAATCAATCAATCAATCAATCAATCAATCAATGACTTAAATCACCAGGAAATCATAATGATCCTAATTGTGTTACGCCCTAAACAGCAGCCTCAAAATGCATGAAGTTAAAACTACACAGTAAAAGATGTAAGAAAATCCAAAATTATGGTTGGGATTCTAACACTGCTTTCTCAGCAACTGGCAGAAATGCTAGACAAAAAGCTAACAATAGAGAACACCTGAAGAACATGATCGAACAACAGGACTGCCTTACATGCAACCTTCCACTCAGTGACAGTAAAATGGTTCCCTTCCCATGACCTATGAAACACTCATAATCTATGAAAAGAATCAAGGAACTAATAAGTTAGTCATACTAAACAAGAGGATACTAAAATTAATGCATAAAAATAAAATACTTAACAAAATTACTGCTTAATAAAAATGAATGTGCTAAAAATTCTTTAAAAGCACAATAACAAAACTCTGAAAACTAATAAGAGTTTACACAAGGCTGGAGAATACAGGTTTAATATACAAATATCAATTGATTTGCTATATAACAGCAAGGAAGAAGTGGAATTTGAAATTAAAACCAATGTTCCTTATATTAGTATCCTTAAAATACAATATTAGGTATAAATCTAACAAAATGTATACAAGTTCTACAATAGGAAGCCTTTCAAACTCCAATGAAATAAATCAAGAAAAATTAAATACAAATATATTCTATATTCATAGCAAAGAGATTCAATATTGTCAGGATATCAATCCCTTCTCATGTTATCTATTGTGATCAAAATTCCAGCAAGTCACTTCATGAATGTTGACAACACATTTTCAATTTTTATGGAGCAACAAGAGACTCAGAATGGAAATATAAGACTGAAAGAGAAAAACAAAGGGGAGAGACCCACATTTCTGGACTTGAAAACTTTGTATGAAAATTTAGTTCTCAAGGCAATGGGTATTTCTGAAAGAATACATTAATAGATCAATGGAATTGAAAAGAGAAATTATTAGAAACAGAACTACATAATATAGTCGATGGATTTTAGATAAATAAGAAAGATAAATTTTAAAACAAATAATGTTGGAGGGCAGCTCAAATAGCTCAGCAGATTAAAGTGCCTGGAAGCAGATGCAGGGGCCAGAGGTTCAATCCCTCTGGAATTCTGTGCTGGCCCTGCCTCGGTGGCATGCTAAGATAGAGATTGAGACTAGGCATGGTGGTATGTGCCTGTAATCCCAGCTCTTGGGAGGCTGTAAACAGGCAGGTCAGTAGAAGTCTGATTTAGTAGTGATACCGTGAAAGCCCTGTAGCCCCTTCCCTAAAATACAGAAAGAAAAATAAAGAATATTTAAAATTTCTCAATACAAAATAATCTCAGCAATTAAGGGCCAAAAACCATAACAAATATCTGACCAAAGAAGAAATATAGACACACATGAAAAGATGTTGGACATCATATTTGAATAGAGAATTGCAAATTAAAATAAGATACCACTAAAAACGTATGAAAATGACCAAAGGCTGCCTACACATGCACACACTCTTGACAGGAGTTTCTAAAAATTGGAAGTCACACACCTGGAAACTGAAAGAATAGCAACTAAAGCAAAGAAACAACTGCATGTGTGTATAGACATAATCAGATCAGAAATAAATCTCTCAGGTTAAAAAGAAATAACCATAATGAAAGAATTGCTCAGCATATATAAAGCACATATAGATTACAAACACAAGAACATTGAAAAATGATGGAAATCTTAAATGAACAATATAGGAAATAATTAACATTCATGAAATATTCAAAGAGCTACCAGGAAATTTAAAATTCCATTGAAAGCTTACCAAACCATTTAAAGGAAATTGAAGATGGACAGTCAGACTTTAAAGACATCATTGAAGCTGGTGACTATGAAAGGAAATATTTCTTTAAAATAACAATGAACCAGGAAGTAATAACTCAGCTGCTATAAGATCACACAGAAAAGAGCAACAAGAACGATAAATGTTGAGGAAAAGTGAAAAAGTCAGTACAAATGACATAAAAAGACTATGTGCAGAAGTAATAGCAGAAAATTTCCCAAGCATGGGAAAGCAATTTGACATCCAGACATAAGAGGCATATAGCACTTCAATTAGCCTTAACCTACATAAGTATACACCCAGATATATAATAATTAAAATTCTAGAAATTCAGCAGAAGAAAAGAATAGTAAAATATATTAGGCAAAAGAAACATATCACCTAAAATGAAAGCCTATCAGAATCACAGATTCTCCACACAAACCATCAAGTAAAGAAGAGTTTGGAGTGAAATACAATTTAAGTCCTGAAAGAAAACAATTTTCAACCCACAATGATTTACCCTGCAAAACTATCAATCAAAATTATTGGAGATGTAAGATACTTCCATGACGAAGAATAACTAATTCATAACCACCAAACCAACCCTAAAAAAAGCTCAGAAAGATATTATAGAAAAAGATAAACATATTCACAATTATAAAAGCAACAGCATAAAGAATCCACCAAGTGGGACAAGCAATTAAACACAGGAGAAAAGTAGTCAACCAACAACAGGAAAATAAGGTGACAATGATAAGCTAATATATATCAGTTATAGGTATCAATGCAAATGGCATCAGTTCACCAATTAAAAGAAATAGACTGGCAGAGTGGATCAAGAAACAAAATGCAACAATATGCTTTTAAAGTAAATACATTTTACTCAAAAGGAAATTCACACACTGAAAGTCAAAGGAAGGAAATAATGCCCCATGGGAGAGAAACCCAGAAAGAAGTAGGGGTAGCTATTCTGTTTGCAAACAAAGTGAACTTCAAACCAAGAATGATCAAATGAGATAAAGAAGGTTACTACATACTTGTTAGGCGAAAACTTCAAAAGGAAGAGATAATAACCATAAATATAGAGCCGGGCGTGGTGGCGCATGCCTGTAATCCCAGCACTCAGGAGGCTGAGGCAGGAGGATTGTTGTGAGTTCGAGACCAGCCTGAGCCACAAAGTGAGCTTAAGGCCAGCCTGAACTGCATAGTGAGACCCTGTCTCAAAAAGACAAAAAAAAAAAAATAACCATAAATATGAATGCACATTACACAGGAGCACTCAGCTATGTAAGGCAATTTTTCATGGATATGAAAAAAACAAATAACCAAAAACACAATTGTAAAGGAAGATATTAATATCCCATAATCAGACAGAGATAGAAAAACTAGACAAAAAGTTAGCAAATAAATATCAGAATTATTATCCAAGTTTCATATAGCATGCCTATAATCTCAGAACTTCAGAGACTGAGGCAGGAGGATTGCTGTGAGTTTAAGACCAGCCTGGGACACAAGGTCAGCTTAAGGCCAAACAAATTGCACAGCAAGACCCTGTCTAAAAATAAACAACCCCATAAAATAGTCAAATAACAGAGCTGTACCGTACTTGTGAAGAATGGGCACAGTAGACTTTGCACAGTCTTTTCAGCTGCATGTGTCACTTTCTCTAAAATAGACAACATACTGGCCCAAGAGCATGCCTGAGTAAATACAAATGAATTCAGATTATTTCATGCATATTATCTGACTGTAGTGCAATGAAATTAGAAATTGATGAAAGAAACTACAAAAACCCTATAAACACGTACAATTAAATAACACCCACCTGAACAACTGATGGGCCACAGAAGCAATTATACAATATCTGCAATCAAATGAAATTTCAAATACAACTGACTGACTCTCTGGGATGCAAAGAAAGTAGTCTTCAGAGGGAAATTTATAGCATTGAATGCTCACATTAGGAAAACAAAACAAGAAAAAACAAGCAGCCTAATTATGCACCTAAAACATCTAAAAAGAAGAAGAAGAAGTGAAGCTCAAAACCCAAAGAAGGCAGAAAACAAAAATTGGAGCAGAAGTAAATGCAGTTGAGACAAAACAATACAAAGATTCAATGAATCAAAGAGTTGGTTCTGTGAGAGAAGAAATAAAATTAAAAATCCCCTAGTAATCCTTATCCAAAAAAAGGAAAGAAAATACTCAAATTCAAGAAATAGGGAATACAAAGGAGAAGATCATGACAAATCCTTTGGAAACTCAGAAGATCATTAAGACTTACCTGGAAAATCTTATTTGCAAAGGATGGAAAACACAGAACAAATGGAGGGGGTTGGAGAGCTGGCTCAATGGAGTAAGTGTTTCCCTGGCAAGCACAAGGGCATGAGTTCAATCCCTGGTTCCACCAAAAATAAATAAATAAATAAAAAGGAGCCAAGGAGATAGCTCAGTATAATGAGAGCTTCCCTGGCAAGTGTAACAGTTTGAGTTCAATCCTCGGTTCTGCCAAAAAAAAAAAAAAAAATCCACAGCACAGAACAAATGGAAATATTCCTAGATTCCTAGATATGTATGAGTTACCAAAATGAAATCAAGATTTAAAACTTCTGAATAACCTATTATCAGTTAATGAAAGTAACCAAAAAAGGATATAAATGAAGGACCACTTTGTAGTGGAAAAAAAATATATATATATATATATACAAAATAGCAAAGATATACTGCTACTTTCTTAGTTCAATGAGAAGAAAGTTTTCAATTAATAGTGTTTAGACAAGATGTGTCTGCATATTGTCCTCTGAATAACTACTATGAAGACAACGATATGCAATGTATTAATTATTGTAACTGTCCTATTAACCTGTTTTGAAACTGTCTCATTGCTATTTCTTTTTCAGTAAAATTAATAAAAAATAATAAAGTAAAAAATTGAAGTTTAAAACATAACAAAAATATTTAACAACAAAGTACAGGTCCCAATAGATTCATAGCTGAATTCTACAGGAATTTTGGAAACAATTTAATACCAAAACTCCTCATACTCTTCAATGAAATGGAAAGGGATGTAGTTCTCCCAAATACATTTCTGGAGAAAATTATGACTCTGATACTAAAACCAAAGAAAGACCCAACCTAAAAAGAGAACAGTAAGCCAATCTCACTAATGAACATAGGTGCAAAAATCCTCAAGAAACTACTAGCAAATAGAATTCATGAAATTATCAAGCAGATTACATACCATGACCACGTGAAATTTCTCTCAGGTGTGCAGGATAGTTAAACATATAAAAATCTATAAATGTTATACCCCATAAAAACAGAGCCAAAGACCAAAAGCATATGTAATCTCAGTAGTTGCAGGAAAAGATCTTGACAAAATCCAACAAACCCTCAAGATAAAAACTATACAGAAAATTGGAAGAGCTGGTCTGTACTTCAATCTCATAAAAGCCCCTGTGACAAACTAATAGTCAATATCACATTGGTTTTTTGGCAGAACCGGGGATTGAACTCAGACCCTTACACTTGCCAAGGAAGTGCTTATTCCACTGAGCCATCTACCTGACCCCTCAATATCATGTTAAATGGGAAAAAACTGAAAGCTTTCATTTTAAAATCAGATACAAGACAAGGATACCCACCATGACCATTCCCATTCAATACAGTGCTGGAAATGTTTACCATAGAAGTTAGACAAGAGAGAGAAATAAAAGGAATAAGAACTGAAAAGGAAGAAGTTGAAGTATTATTTTCGGATCACATGGTACTCTACATCGAAGACACAAAAATATTCTAGTAAAAGACTCCTAGAATAAATAAAGGAATTCAGTAACACACTAGGTTATAAGGTCAACACTCAGGAATCAATAGGTTTCCTGTGCACAAACACCAAAATCATTGAGAGCGAAATAAGAGAAGCAACACCTTTCACAATAGCATCCAAAAAGAGAAAAGAAAGAAATATTTTGGAGTCCATCTCACAAAGGTAGTAAAAGGTCTATAAAGTGAAAATAATAGTACTCTGAAAAAAGAGATTGAAGAGAATTTCAGAAAATAGATAGTCCCTGTTTAACGTAGGAAAAATGAACACTGTGGAAATAGGCAAACTCCCAAGTCTTTTATACAGATTTAATGCAATCCTGACCAACATAGCATTGGAATATCTCAGAGATCCAGAGAAAACATTCCAAAAATTCATGTGGAAGTAGCAAAGGCATAGAATAGCAAAGAGAATCCTGGTCAACAAAGCAAGCCTGGAGGCATCAGAATACCTGACTTCAAATGCTACTACAAAGCTACTGCGATAAAATCCGTATGGTACTATGTAAAAAACAGACCAGGGGCTACGTGTAGCAGATTAAAAGATAAAGACACAAGTATAAACACTCATCCAGCCTATTTTGACAAAGAGGACAAATAAGTTCACTGGGAGAAAGACAAAATCTTTAATAAATGATACTGGAAAAACTGGCTTTCCATATGTTCAAGACCCGTGTCTCCAACCATGGACTAAACTAAACTCAGAATTGATCAAAGATATAAATACTAAAAAAATACTAGCTATACTGAAAGTAGGTAGAAATCTGTAAGACATGGAGATAGGCAGAGTTTATGAACAAAAATCAGATTACAAAGGAAATACTTCAAAGAATCAACAACTGGGCTCTCATCCTATTGAAAAGCTTTTTCAATTCAGAACAAATCACCAAAAAAGGTAAGAGTCTTACACTTTAGAGTAAATATAATGTTTACACATGGGAGTCTTGTTTATTTCACTTATGAATATGATCACAAGCTTCATCCATTTACCTACAAAAGCCTATAGTTTATCCTTCTTTATAGCAGAGTAGTACTCCATTGTTTACAAATAACAGGGCTTTTTTATCTAGTGTTTTGATAATGGGCATATGGGATGTTTCCAAGAATTAGCTATTATAAATTGTGCTACTATAAACATTGGTCCACATATATCACTATTGTCTGATGTTCTTAATTCTTCTGAGAAAATACCTGACAGGAAATAAATGAATTTAAAATTTGTGTTTTAACATTTAGATCTTTGATATATTTGACTTTGGTTTAGTGCATAGTGATAGATATGATGCTTTGTCATGTGTAAAGCTAGTTTTTCCAACCCTGTTTGTTAAAGAGGCTATCATTCTTCCATTGAACATGTTTGGCCTCTTTGTCAAAAATAAGCTGGATGGGTGTGTTTGTAGTTGTGTTTGAGGGGCTGGGGAGATAACTACACCTGCTTGTAGTTATGTCTGCATCTTCAGATCTGTTCCACTGATCCTCAGGTTTGTTTATTTGCCTGTACCATGCTGATTTTATCATAGTATTTCTGTAGTATAATTTTAAGTCAAGGATTTGAATGCCTCCTCACTTACACTTGAGAGTAAATATGATGTTTACTCTCTTTATTGTCTTTGTTTTCAATGATTATCTTTATGACTGTAGATCTCTTCAACTTCCAAATGAATTTTCACAATGTTTTCTCTAGACCTGTGAGGTATACCAGTGGTATATTGATCAAGATCCCAGGGGCCAGGGAGATGGCTCAGTGGAATAAGCACTTCCCTGGCAAACGCAAAGGCCTGAGTTCATTCCTTGGTTCTGCCAAAAAAAAAAGGTTCCCACTAATTCTGTATAACAGTTTTGGGAGTAATGCCATTTTTATAATATTTGCTTTGTCTAATCATGAGCAATGGATATTTTTCTGTTTTCTGATATCCAATTCACTCTTCTATTTCAAAACTACAATTTTCAATGTATAGATCTTTTGCTTCATTTTGTGGATTGATTCCTATACATTTCTTTTTCTATTCTTCCTTTTTTTTTGGATCCTATAGTGAAGGGTGTTGTTTTCCTTATTTGTCTCTCAGGGAACTTGTTGTTTGTGTACAGGAATTCCATTGATTATTGAGGGTTGACTTTGTATTCTGTTATGCTACTGAATTTGTTTATTAATTCTAGAAGTATTTTGGTAGAGTTTTTAAGGTCTTCCATTTAGAGTATCAAGTCACCCGTGAATATTGATAACTTAATTTACTCTTTTCTCATCTTTCTCTTGTCCAATTTCTTTGGCTAATGTTTCCAGAACTGTATTGAATGTAAGTGGCTATAGTTTACATTCTTGTTTGTTCCTCATTTTAGAGTAAATCCTTCAATTTTTGTACATTTAGACTGATGTTGGCTATTGTTTTGTCATAGATGGCTTTGTCAGATTAAGTTAGTGATTGCCTAGTCTGATTTTCTTTACAGTTTTTATCATGAGTGAGTATTGTACATCACCAAGTGTTTTGGTACATCTATTGAGATGATCATCTGGTTTTGTCCTTGTTCTGTGGAAATGATATTTATTGATTTGCACATGTTCAATCATCCCTGCATTCCTTATTTAGTCATGGTATATAATCTTCTCATGATTTACTGCATTGTTTGCTAGTATTTTTTGAACATTTTTTGCCTATTTTTAAGATAGATTAGCCTAAAGTTATCTTTTTTGACTGGATCTTTCTCTAATTTTGATATCAGAGTAATATTTGCTTCCAGAAATTAAAGACTATGAGGAGTACTGGCTTTAAATCTGTCTAAATTTCTTATGGAATTCAGCTGTGACTCCATTAAACCCTGGGTTTTACTTTGTTGGGAATTCTTAGTTTACTTCATTAATGAATGTTGGGACATTCATAACATAATTTTTATATCTTCTTGATTGAATGTTGGAAATTATTATGTTAAGGAATCTTTCCATTTCATCAGTGTTTTACTTCCTATCCAAATCAAGATTGTTTATTAAGTCCCCCACTTCAATCCTGTTATTGATTATTTATTGCTTATTTGATTTTTCATGTCTATGAATATTTGTCTTACACAGTTTGTGTTTCCATGTTTGTATATAGATATATATTATGTGTGTGTGTGTGTGTGTTCAAGAGGAAGTGATAACATATGTTTCCTCCATCAATTAAGTAGTGACTTTCTTTTTTTTCTTTTGATCATTTTTGCTGGAAGTTCACATTTCCTGCAAGCAAACTAGCTACCTCTGCTTTTTCTGGGTTTCTGTTACATAGAGTATTGATGTCTATAATTTGGTTTTCAGTCTATTACCTTCTTTTTAACTTTAATGTATTTCTTGTGTACTGAATATTTTTATATCTTGTATTTTTATCCATTCTGCTAATCCATTTCTTTTGGTTGACGAATTTAAGTCATTGTGTTGATAGTTATTACTGATACATGTCGGCTTAACTTTGTCAAGATTTTAGGCTGCTAATGGTTCACTACTTTTCCCCCCTGATTAACTGTTTGTTGCTTGGTAGGCTCTTTATGATGCTTTTCTTGGAATTTTCATCATTTTTATGTCAGTCTAGAATATCTTTCAGTGCTTTTCACAGAATTGATTTGGAACAACATGAATTTTTCAGTTGCCCTTTGTCATACAAGTATCTCATTTCTCCATTAATTATGATATACTGTTTTACAGGGTACATCAATATGGGTTGCAAGTTCTGTTCTTTTAAAATACTTCACTCCAAGCTCTTCTTGATTTGATGATCTGTGTTGAGAAGTCTGCTGTGATTCTGATGAGCTTTACTTTTAGGTGATCTGTTTCATTTCTCTGACATCATTTAATATTCTGTTCTTTTGCTAAAATTCTAGAATCTTAATTACTATGCGTCTATGTACATAATTAATTTCATTATGGCTATTTGGAGTTCTATATGTCTCACCGAATGATATATAAGATTATTTCCCATTCTTGGGAATATCTGATTTAGTCACACATCTAGCTATGAAGTCAATGCGCAAAATTCAATGGCAATTCTGTACACATATAACAAACTCAATGAGAGAGAAATTTGGAAAACCACACTTTACAAAATAGTATCCAAAAGCATAGTATTTGGGAATCAATCTAACAAAGGAAGTAAAAGATCTTTACATTGAAATCTACAGTTCTATGCAAAAGTAGTTGAATGTGAATATCAGAAAACAGAAAAATAGCCCTTGCTCAAAGGGAGGAAGAACCAACATAAGAAAAATATCACCCTCAATTTTTTATACATATTTAATATAATCTCAATTAAGATACCATTAGCACGCTTCATATATATAGAGAAAATATTTCTATAATATATTTGGAACCAGAACAGACCTAGAACATCCAAAGCAAATCTGGGAAAGAAAGGTAAGTTAGCAGCTAACACAATCCCTGACTTGAAATTATACTAAAGAGCTACTGTGATAAAAATAGTATGGTATTGGGGCTGGAGGTGTATCTCAGTGGCATAAGCACCAACTCGGCAAGCCCAAGATCCTGAGTTTGATTCCCAGTACTGCAAAAAACAAAGCAAACAAAAACAGCAATGATTTAAAGAGTTTGGGGCCAGGGAGATAACTCAGTAGAATAAGCACTTGCCTGGCAAGCACAAAGGCCTGAGTTCAATCCCTGGTTCTGCCAAAAAAAAAAAAAAATAGTATGGTACTAGCAAAAGAAGGAACTGAGGCTGAATGGAATGGATTAGAATAAGAAAGAATTTCAAACACACTATCATCTTATGTTTGACCAAAAATGCTAACATGCTTAGTGGAAGAAAGCCTCTTTAACAACTGGTCCTAGAAAAATTTGCAGTCCACATGCCAAAAATAAAACTAGACCCATGTATATCACTACATACTAAATGAAAATCAAAATAAATCTGAGATCTAAACATTAAAACATAAACACACTATCTCCTGGAAAGAGAACCCTGGAAGCCATATTAACAGGCAAAGACTTCATACACAAACCCTCAACTGCATAAGAAATGCTACAAAGAATCACCAAAGGGATTTCATCTTCTTAAAAAGCCTTTACACAGCAAAAAGAAATTACCAATGGAGTGAAAGACAGCACACAGACTAGAAAAATTTTTAGCACACTTTTCTTCATAAAAACAATCAATATCTAAAACACATAAAGAACTGAAAAAACATCAGATACCCCAAATTAAAGACTCCGTTCAAAAATGGGCATCTGAAATGAACATGCACTTCTCAGAAGAAGTACAAATGACAAATAAATACATGAAAAATGTTCAACATTACTGGTCATCTGAGAGTTCCAGATTAAGATAACTCTCAGATTCCACCTCACTCCAGAAGGAATGCCTCTGATCAACAAATAACCTGATAAAAAATCATAGGGGCACTATGAAAAAAGAGGGACTTTTGGTGAGAGTGTGCACTGGTATGAGCATTGTGGAAATGTGAAGATTCTGCAGAAAATTTGGACTACAGGTTTCCTTTGACTAGGATATTCCCCTCTTTTTTATCTTGTGGAAAGAATTAAAAGCATCATACCACAGCAATATTTATGCACCAATATTTGTACCAGCATACATTATCAGAGCTGAATACTGAAAACAATGCAGGGCTGGAGAGATGGCTCAGTAGAATAAGGGCTTGCCTGGCAAGTTCAAGGGCCTGAGTTCAATCCGTGGTTCTGACAAAAAAGAGGTTAAAAAAAAAAAAAAGAAAACAACCCAAATACTCAACGGATGACAGATGGTTGAAAAAATATGTGTTTTTAATTTAATGGAGTATTACTTATCCATAACAAAGGGTAAATTTCAGACATTTATAGCTAAATGAACGTATGCTGAAACTATACTTTCAAGTGAAATAAATAATACACATATTTGTGAATATCGCATTGTCATGTATGAGATGATACAAGTGTAAATAACCAAAATATATAATAGATACTGTAAAGTAGGAAGTAATTGTTCAAAGGGAAAAGTCAATCATGGAATGGAAGAGAAAGGAAAAATATGAGCAATAAAGGATAAAATATAAACAAAGCTTTGTAAATAAGGAGAGGAAAAGGGGTTGGAGAGAGGAGAGGCGAATAGTAATAAAAAAGTAATTAAGATATACCATGTATAGGTACAAATTTCCTATGATGAATGTAATCATCATACATATATAAATTTTGACAACAAACAATTTTAAAAAAGAAAAAGGAGGCTTTTGGCTGGTCAAATAGGTCAGTGGACTAAAGTGCCTGCTTAGGCACAAAAAAGCAGCTGGGTTCAAACCCAGCTGGCTGTGTCTGCCTCGACCCCACCCCCGGGGTACACTGAGATAGCGATTGAGACTGGTGGCCCGTGTCTGTAATCCCAACACTTGGGAAGCTGAAAACAGGAGAATCACTACTAGCCCGATCTATGTGGTGAGACTCTGAACATTCTGTAGACCCTGTACTAAATAGAAAAAGCGTATAAATCCTTAGAATCTTATTATAGTCTTTCCATAGAAGAGTAAAATAGAATTTCTCTACCTGATATAAAGACTTTCCATACAGTCACAATAATCATGAAAATGTACTACTAGAAATAGTATGCGATACCTACAAATAGACCCAAAACAAGATGCAAACATGCTCCCTGAAACAATTACAGATGTTATTCTACACAGGTACAGTATTTACTATAACAGGGTGATAGAGGAATTGCACAGGGTAAAGCATGAAATTTGACCCCAACCTTATACATTATACAAAAATCAACTCAAAATGGTGCATGGATATAAACCCAAATGTAAAAACTATACACTTCTAAAACATTAGAAAAGTCCTAAGGATCTAGTGTTAGTGGAAGATTTCCAAAGGTGATACACAAAAGAAAAAAAAAAAATGATCCACTAGTCTATGTCAAAACTAAAATGTTCTGCTCTGTGAAAGACCTCATCAACAGGATGAGGAGATAAATTTGAGAACTGAACAAAATATTTTCAAACCAAACAACTGATAAAGGACTTGGGTCCAGAATTCATAAACAAGTTTAAAAACTGAACATTAAGAAAAATCAAACAATCCAATTAGAAAATAGGCAAGAGATGAACAGGCATTTCACTGAAGAGGATGTACAGACAATAAATAGTTAAATCAGAAGGTGCTCAAATTATCTGCCACTCAGCATCACAAGTCAGTAGTGTAGATATTTCTTTATCTGTTTATCTGTTGATGGAGATATGAGCCAAAACTTAGCTATTGCATGGTGTACTGCTATTATAAGCATGGTGTGCATGCATCACTGCAATAGGATGTCTTTAACTCTTTTGAGAAGAAACCCATAAAGGAAATACTTGGGTCAGGTAGAATTTCTCTTTCTAATTTTTTAATGAATACCCATTCTTATTTTCAGAGTGGTGTTACTAGTTTGTATTCCTACCAACAATGCAGAAGTACTCCCTTTTTCCTCATAGTCTCACCAGCACTTGTTATTTGATCGCTTCATGATAGCCATTCTTTGGAAAGGAAGATATAATTTCACTCTTTTAATTTGCTCTTATTGGACCAGCCAAATAGCTCAGTGGATTAAAGCACCTACAAACAGGTTCAGGGGACAGGGGTTCAATCCCTGGGTCTGCTGTGCTGGCCCTGCTCCCAGAGCACACTGAGACAGCAATTGAGACTGGGCACATGGTGCTTGCCTGTAATTCCAGCTCTTGGGATCACTATGAGTCAGTTCAATCTAGTAGTGAGACTCTGAACACCCTGTAGGCCCTTCCCTAAAGCACAAAAGTTAAAAAAAAATAATTTGCATTAATTGTGAATATTTTTTCATGAAATGAAGTAAATCAGATTTACCAGATTAAATATCATGTTTTGGTTCTTACATGAGACCCCCAAAATATAAATAAATAGCAGGATAAAAACATATAACAAGAAGAGGAGAGATTGATCTTTTGCAAAAGGGAAGAGGACCAAGAGATAGAGGGAGGGAGAAAACTGAAAGGGAGCGAACAGGGATAGAAAAAGTAATTAAAATGTGTGGTATACATGCACCAATTCCCCATGAGGACTGTGATCATTATGTACTGCAAATGTGTACTAATAAAAATTAAAATGAGAATGAACACGATGAAATTTTGAAACATATCTCTCATAATGAGTAAACCAAAACATATTGACCAGATCAAATTCTTCTAAGGATGCACACAAACTGGATCACTGATCTATTGCTAGTAGAAATGAAAAGTGCACAATTATTTTGGTAGTTTGGCAGGTTATTAAAAAAATTAATACCAGAAAGAAAGGCAAGTGATAGTATATTTTTACATATTACTATGAACTATTATAGTGTTCACAACTTTGTGTGTGTGTGTGTATATATATATATATATGCATGTGTGTACAAATATATATGTTTATGTATCATGTGTATACATATACACACATATATATGTTCTGAAGCAGGATCCATATGTTTCACAGCATAGTATATATCACTAGAAAGGCTATAAACTCCTCGCAATAGAGAACATTAAAAATATCCATCAGATGATTCAAGCATATTTAAGTATTTCAAAGTGAGTGACCAAAAAATTTTATTGTTTTCTGTATCTTTACCTTTAAATGACATGGTGTTACCCTTCCCTGACAAAGATAAAAATGGAACCCACTGGTGTATTTTGATACCATGTGGCAACTATAGTCACTACATTTCTCTCCACTCTACCAATATGTCACTTTCTGTTTCAGACTCAAACTTGGTTAGCACAGCAGAACCCTAGGTAATCAGAGATTAACTTTAATGATGACTACTGCCAGTTCTTTCAGATGACCCAAGAGGCTATTGGAAATAGCCCAAAGGTCTGCTGAGAGAGATGGATATTATTTCCCAGAAGTAAATACAGCTCTGCTTGTACTTTGGAACAATTGATCAGCCTTGCAACTTGCACAATCTACAAGCAGAACTTATGCACCTCCTGACCACGATCATGGCAGAATCGTGGGGCCTCGTCACCATCTGCCTTTTTGGATACCTACTCAGTGCCGAATGTGCAGGTTTGTTTCTTTTTGCAAAATTCATTGAAGGCACTTGTCTTTTAGAGTAAATAATGTCTGGGTCTGTCTTCACTAAACATTTCTTACATGAATTTACAGCACTAGTTAAGATTCCAGTAGTACCAGTATGTAGATTGGTACGTACTGGTTCTTTGTTGTCTAAGTTACCATCTTCATTTTTAAAACTAAATAGATTTACAATACTTATGCTGAATTTTTATTTGTAGAAGCTGTTGAGCTTATGATTTGACAGTGTAATTCCTCTCAGAAAAATATTTGTCTCTTGGGTTTACAAAAAACGTTGAGATTGGGAAAATTGATAAGGGAAGAGCAGAACTGATGGGGGGAAACCCGTCATTAGTTTCCTAGACTCAAACTGCTTTAAAATCAACAGGGAAGCAACCAAATCACAAATTATGGTCTTGTTTAAACAGAAAGTCTTATTTGAAGGTAAATGACATGTTTTAAAATTTTAAAGCTATATAATGAAGCATGATTTTGATTTTTACTTTTTTTAATTATTTTCATAGAGAAACAAATAGCAATGAGACAGTTTCAAAATAGGTTAGCAGGACAGTTTCAATAATTAATACATTGCATATTATTTTCTCAGTGGTAATTTGTTGTACAAGATGCAGACATGATATTCTATTTATAAACACTATTAGAAAAGGTCCCTCTATTCAATGAATTAAGAGAATGTAGCTATATATCTATCCTATTTGGTATATACACATATATATATTTGGTATATATTATATACCAAATCAATACAAAATACTCCTCCATTTGTATCCCCTTTTATGTTTAATTTTGTCAGAGATGAGTGTTCCATTGCCATTAAATATTGCAGGTATCTGAATTCAGCAAAATAATCCAAAGTAGTCCAGTAGTCCATAATAGTATTGGGTTTTCCATAGGACTGACATTATCAGAAGTTGTTGACTTGAGCCTTTTACAGCTCAGCATATTAATGTAGCTTTACTTTTTATACCTCGTTTTTATAATTTTCTTCTAGATGGTTAAGACAAAGATGACTGATTTTTAAAATCATATACTTTTAATTGTATGCACATTTAAAGTGTTAGTTAAGTAGAAATGTTAACTTTCATTAGTGAGGTTCTATTTATTATGAATGTGTGGGGTTTTATTGTCATTTTGAGGCAGGGTCTTGCAATGCAGCTCAAGATAGCCTGGAGTTGACTTTGTAGCCCAGGCTGGTCTTGAACTCACAATGATCCTCATGCCCCAGATTCCCATATGCTCAGATCACAGGCATGCACCAGTATGCCTGGCTATGAATGTTTTTTATGGATATCTCAATAAAGCTTTGTGTATGTGATCCCATATGTCTTAGAGTTGATATTTGAAGAAACTCAATACTCAGTGGAGCTCCCTAGAAATCCAAAACAAGTCTACAAATTGATGTAAAAAGTAGAAACTTAGTTAATGCAACATACATTACCATGACTTTGTTTTCTTTCTTTTTTTTTTTTTACTTTGTTTTCTCATAAGGACAATGACTTGTATTTCTCACAGTACCCTAGAGGAAGGTATGCAGATAAGAACACTTCCATTTGGAAAAACTACATGTTCTCATAGGAAACATTTATCACACTTACTTGTCAACCTACTAGAAACAGCTCTAGTAGCTGACAGATCCATGATCAGGGGTGCCAACCCTAAGTGTCCCCAGAAAGCAGACTGGCTCTCTAGCATCCATTCTAGACATGATGTCAGCTTTGCAATCAGACTGAAAAGCTGAAATAATGATGTGAGAATGCAAAGGTTAAGTTGAACTAGCAGAGTGGGTAAAGTTAAGGGCTAAAGAAAATATGTTAGAAAATTTACAAAACAGAGCATAAAGGCCATTCATTAGTTATATCTCATCAGTGTGACATGAGGGAAGACAAAAGATTCTTTCTTTGAAAGAAGTGGTGAGATGCTGATTTCAAAAGCATTGCTACCCCCAGAAAAATCTCAGATACAGGAAAAAGGATAGAAAGAAAGAGAAGCCAGGATTTCAGAGCTTGGGAAATAATGATTACAGGTAATCCTGAAGGGAAGTTAAATGTATGAATTGTAGACAATACTGAATTTTGAGAAAGGCACTAGCATTCTGGAACTACTATAGTTAAGAATAATAGGGTATTGAGGAATGGGCCTGGGGAGTGCCCCTGTCCATGAGCAGTATTAGTGCATAGCGCTGAACTGTGTTAAACAGTCATTGTCTTCTAAAAGGAGGAGAGATATTTTCACAGTTGCTCCTCTGAGGTATTATTGTGGTGATTTGAAATTTTGAAATCAAAATTTTTCAGTGAAACCAATTCAGTTTCATCAATTATACGGATCAAAACTTTCATTCATTCAGACATTACTGGATTAGTACTGTGACAGTAGGTACTGTGGCAAAGAACTAGAGACATAGGGAGAGACCAGGCATTCTTTTTGACCAAAATCCCCATAAGACCAGGCAAAAAGCTTTAATATTATTTAATAAAATATGTTCTACATGATAATGGAGCCCAAAAGAAGGAATGCAATAAATGGTGAGAGACCCAACAGAGTGCCAGTGTCAGGACCTGAGTCTTTATAATCTCATAATCCTTAAATACCTGATCTGTGCATTCCATGGAGAAAAAATGATCCTTCATATGGAAGGATCCAGATCCACAGCAATGTGGGGCACTTTAGGAGCTCCATCTAGATTGAATATTGACTTTGACAAATGAGGCAGAAGAACTTCTCTGGGCCAGATCATCAGATAATAAAGGCCCTAAACTAAGAAGCCTGGGAGTTAAAATAGAATGCATTGTGTAAGTAGTGTGTAAGCATAAGAAGTAGCACTCATGGCTGAGTGGCAGGCTCAGGTTGGAATATTCTAATGAACTTATATTGGAGGGAAAGGCTAGGGGAGAGCAATCCTAAGGTTGCTGTAATCATCCAGAGGAAGCACAAGGGCTGAAACCAATACAATGCTGTACAGAAAATGATATTAAAGAAGTAGGACTGATGTGACTTAATGATGATGGGGTGTGGAAAATGAAGAGAAGCTATATAAAGTATATCTTGGCCACTTTGAGTTTGATGTAATTGTTGGGACACAGAACTGTGCCAAAGGGTATAGGCTAGTAGTCTGACTGTCAAGTCTAAATCCTTTAATATGTTACATTGAGCAAATTGCTCAGCCTGTAGGGGTGTTAGCTGTCCTCATTTACATAAATCAGATCACATGGTCCCATGAAATGAGACCTATGGTGTCACAGGCCTATTGTGAGGAAGAAGCGACATTAAAAATGGAGGCAAAGTACTGAGCAGTGGTGAACACAGCAAAAACATAATGTAAACATTAAATAGCAGCAGCCCTACTGTGGTATACAGATAGGGAGCTGGAAAGACAGTGTGAGTTCCAGAAAATAAGTCTGCTTAGAAGGGGAGATTCAAGAGTCCAGGTGGTATAACCAGCAGTTTCAGCCATGTGTGTGTGAGCATCCAAGAATAAGCATGAACATTGTGGCACTGAGCAAGTAGCTGGGGTTAGTAGGTAAGCACTCAGTAACTGCGTTGAAAGGGCCAGGATCCAAGGACAGTGCAGCAAGGGAGGCCTATAGGGCATGAATATACTTGTACACTATAAGAGGGAGGTGTCCTTATATGTGTAGTTACCTTGTAGTTACTTGTAGTTACATTGTATTTCTCTCCCTAGTCTCAACCTAGTGCAGACTTTCAAAATGAAAAGAGAAGACTTAAGGTTGAAGCCTGGGAGAGCCTGGGAATTTAAGTGTCATGTGAAGGACAGGGAATTAACTAATTCAGCGGGTAAGTGGGTAATGAGAATTAAAGCAAAGGCAAGAGGGACAAGGGGTGAACTGTATAAAGGTGTTTCCTACAAGAGAAGAGATCAGCTATTAGAAACTTTTTAGAGCAGCCAGAAATTCATAAGATCAAAATTGTCTTTCAGGAGGTAATGGCTGATTATGACAATAACGGTTCTATTTCATGGATCATAGTGAGGAAGAAAAAGACACAGAAATTCACTAAAGAGCTAAAGAGAATTGAGAAAATTAAGGAAAGTAAATGGACATATGTCTATCTACACATTATATCCTTGATCTTGTCAACATAGGTAGAGAATTACATGCATCATGTTACCTTCACATTCATTGTATATTTTTTTTCTTTTTCTTTTTTTTTTTTTTTTTTTTTTTTTTTTTTTTGTCTTTTTGAGACAGGGTTTCACTATGCAATTCAGGCTGGCCTTAAGCTCACTTTGTAGCTCAGGCTGGTCTTGAACTCGCAACAATCCTCCTGCCTCAGCCTCCCGAGTATTCATTGTATATTTGAGAAAATTAAGGTTCATGCATTATGTGACTTGCCCAAGGTCGCACCATAAATGGGACTCTGATTGGTGACTCAAACCCAGGTCTGTGTGCTCTGATTCTAAGTCCTAGTTCTTCACTTGACCATGCTATAAATGGTTACAGACGTGGGTGCTATTTAGGAGTGCCCAGGGCCAAGTAAATGAACTGCTGAGCAGAAAGAAAGACCTGGAGAGGCTGACAGGCATAAATGTGTGATGGCACCCTGGTGCATTTGGTGATCCAGCTCCCCTCCCCTTCCAAATGTTCAGCAGCTGCCTCAGAGGAGAAGCAATATGGCAGATAGCTGCACAGTTCTAGAGCCTGGCATTGCTGGGGAGGCACAACATTGACAAGGATAAAGGGAATGAAAAAGTTGGCAAGTAAAGAGTCAAGAAAAAGGCTAGGCTAAATGCAAGAGAAAAGTGAGTGTGGGGACTTGCAGAGCGAGGACAGCAAGGCAATAGAATGCTTCATAAAGTGAACAGCTGCAATGAAAATAAGGTAATGAAGTTCAGTTTCTTTCTTTCATTTCTTTTTCTTTTTGGAGTTAATGAGAAAATAGTCCCAAATGCCCTGGAAATTTCAACTTATACATATTTGGTCCTGTTCATTTGATAGTAGATCTATTACTGGTCTCTTGAAAAAGAAAAAAAGAAACTGCAGGCTACTTTCTTAAGCTTTTGTTATTACATGCCCATAGATGTAAGTGCCTATATATACATATTTATATAGAAAAAAAGACAGACTTGGAAGCGGATGGAAAGCAGGTGAGAAGGATTTCAGAGAAAGGGTTCTACCTTCCAGATTGTTGGAGTCTCTGAAGACTAGACAGATGTAGCTAAAATAAACCACACACTGAATTCCTGAGAACTACTTAAGTTTCTGGAATACCTACTGCATATACCAGCCAAAGGTGTTCTGTGTCTGAGAATTTAAAAAAAAAAATTAATGCAGTGATTTTTTTTTCTTTTCTAACCAATGAAAGACACTGGGGTCACATTTGCAGCTAGACAATAATTGGGCTTCTTTCCTCAACACACATTTGTTGCAAAGTCATTGGACAACTGCATCCTGAAAACACAGTCCAGCCAGGGTGATGAATCACCTTGCAAGGATCTGCAATAAGCTATTTTCAAGCGATGACAAAATGTGAGGTTAACTGCTTGAGAACTTTCCTTTCCATCCAAAGTAAATTCAAGTACAATTGAGAATCTGACCTTTTATTATTGGAGCTCACCTGACTAAAACTAAAATTGAATTTTAATTCCTAAATCTCCATGTATATACAGTACTGAGAGAACATTACAGATTTTGGCTCCATGCCCTAAGGAGAAATTGGCTTTTGGATTACTTGGATTAAAAACAAAGCCTTTCTTAAAAGATGTATTTAATTTGCATAATGTTTTCTTTTTTAACTAAAGAATAGTTCTTTTTACATTTCAGTTTTTCTTGATCATGAAAATGCCACCAAAATTCTGAATCGGCTGAAGAGGTATAATTCAGGGAAATTAGAAGAGTTTGTTCAAGGAAACCTTGAGAGAGAATGTTGGGAAGAACGGTGTAATTTTGAAGAAGCAAGAGAAGTTTTTGAAAACACTGAAAAAACTGTGAGTATTCCCACAAACTACGCTTCAGATCCAGAACAAAGGACAGAGAAATTTTTTTAAAAAAACATATTTTTCTTTGGAATTTTAAAATACATATACTTTTGCACTGTAACTGGTATAAAAGAGAAGTCAACATGAAAATATTTTGAATGGTACCATTAATTTGCCTTTTTTTTTCTTTATAGACTGAATTTTGGAAGCAATATGTTGGTAAGCAATTCAGTTTATCCCTTAACTGGCATATACAACATTCAAGAACTGTGTGTTTTTTTCTCCATATAAATAGATAAGATATTAAAGTCTCTCAAAAACAGACTCAGAAGAATCCGTCCAAGCTGAATGATGGCATATTGCCAGTGTGGCCAGTATCAGCTGGCAGATAAGCCAGTCCTCCCTAGGGATTCACAAAGAACATCTTTCCACCCCAGGACACTGGAAGAAAGACACCAAAATGGTTGTGTGTTGGGACTAAATGAAAGTTTGCAATTATGGGTAGATAGTCACAAAATGTTGACTGACAAGTGTTCTCTGCTTCAAAGTCTGCCCTTTTAACCATCCTTGCCTTGATTTCCCCTTGCCCTCCTGATCCCTTCTACTGCTCACCTCCCTACACACTGCACTTCAGAAATGCTCACACTTCACAGGCAATATGTGGCTGCTCTTTTTAGCTGGCTATTCCCAACTCACCCTTGGCTCACTCCCTGACCCCCTTGAGCTCTTTGCCCCAGGGGTTCCATCTCAATCACGTGTCCTTAGATCACCTGTTAACTTTCCAATCTGCCACCTGGCATGTACTTTCAACTTCTCTAGATACTTCTATCTCACTCTAGTTTGGATGTATAAATTGAGTATCCTTTACCTGACATACTTGGGACCAGGAGTAATTCATATTTCTTAGTGTTTCTTTCTTCACTCATTGCAATATATGTTTTAGAGATGAGACTCTAGTCTGAATGTAAGACTCATTTATGTTTCATACCTAACTTATATGAATAGCTCAAAGGTAATTTCATACAATAGTTTTTGATAATTTTGTACATGAAACCAAGTTTCACGGTATGTTGTGATATTGCTCTTCAAAGATCTGAATTTTGGAACAATTTTTATTTGAAGATTCATTAGAGCTGCTCAAATTTTAATTTTCATCATCTGGTTTATTACAGCATTTTCTCTTGTACAATTTATCACTGATTTTCTCTGCCTTGCTAGAATACAGGCTCCATTTTGTCAAGGAATCAATTATTTCATTTCTTAGTGAATTCCTGGCACTTGGAACATCTGAAACAGAGCCACTTGGTGAATATATGTCCAACAAGGTGACCAGAAAGAGGAAAAGTCAAATGTTAATGTCAATTTATTTTATTTTATTATTTTTAAAGTATTCAATAGTGGTTGACAACTACTTTTAAAACTAATTTCAAATCTATCAATAGGATTTTAAAGGAATTGTCACAGGTTACCATACCTAAGACCATCTGCAAGGATGGAAACAGATTAACCTGGATACCAAATCCACTGAATTCCATCAGTTTGACGTCCAATTATATGTCCTAGAGTTCCTACCCTAGAGATGCTATGCGACATTCTCATACCATTTTAACTCGTGATATTCCACGTTTGTTTTTAACCCAGCAGACAAAAAAGTGATCTGCTCCATTATATCACCCTATCTACCATTCCTTGTTCTTATAAAGGAATTCCACCATGCCCATTTCTATTGAACCCTTAAAATTCTTCCAAGTTTGAAAAAAATTCTCTACTGCTACTGAATTCAAGTATTTGAATCTCATGACTTTTTTTTTCATTTATTTTTATTTTATTAAAATACAAATGTCAATCAGACAGTTTCAAGACACCTTAACCATACACATTTGATGAATTAATAAATTGCAAACTATTTTCATAAAGTTTTGGTATTGTACAAGGTGCATATATGATATTATATTTACAGATATTATTTTAGCAGATATCTCTTATCAGTGAATTAAGAGTGTAGTTGCTTACTTATCTTATTTTTTTATACCTGAATTATATCAAAAATTCAATAATTATTTACCTAGTGGATGACCATAGTACTAAAAGCCTACATAATATCCTGTCCAACCACCATTAGTGCAGATCTTGCCTCTCATAGAATTATGTAGAAGCACAGTGTTATCTCTCCCAACTGTACTGTCTATACACACACATCATGACTTTTTCTTTCTACAACCCTTCCTTTGTCTACACCTGTCAAAAGTGGGCACTCCATTGACATTCAACTAACTTAGGTGCTTGAACTCGACACCACAATCCAACACAGTCCAGCATTCTACAACCATAGTGAGTTATTCAAAGAAATTGTCGACCATATCCATTTACAGCTCAGCTTAATATTATGGGCTCACGATGTATAGTTCATTTTTATACTTTTCTGCTGGAGGTTAAGACCTAGGTAGATCAAGACTTATATACCAACACAAGAATTTTATATTTCCTATGTGGTCATTGAAGTGCTCTCAGGGTTTATCTTGTAGTCCTGTACATTATTCTGTAGTTCCTTTGTCTGTGTCATCCATGTGGATGAGTCACAGCCAATGCTTGACCAGATTGCTCTCTGTGAGAGCTTGAGAGAAAGTTTTCTCTTCATGTGACTCTCCCCAGGCACACTTTAGAACTTCAGTCTCTTTCCTCTGTGGCTCCATAATCTCCTTG